>JAJOOF010005426.1:0-34530 GCA_029582545.1 Solanum lignicaule
GATTTAGTGTGATACTATCTAATAGGCTAGTGTCGATTGGTGTGAAGTAATAACTAAGCCAAACATCGATTATGATGTCTAATATGAGGTAAAGGTAATGGTTAGTAAATTATACACACGTAGCCGGATCAAGGTGCGGGGTGAAATTCTTTAGATGCCGGATCAAGGATTTAGAGATACCTAACTATCACTTTGCATGTAATACACTAGAAAAAGATTACTATTATTAGGATTACCGCATTATGAGCTTATGGGGAACACATTCCTAGTTACTTTTAATAATCTGAATATAAATAAATACTTACTTCAAAGCTATCTTTTTATTGTTTTTATTTTATTTCAATTTAAATCCCCCCATTTTTATATAACGACTATCGAGTTAAATATTTGCTATTGACAATATTCTTCCATATTCTCTGTGGGATCGACCCCGACTCATAGTTGGGTAAATATATTGCATACGATCGTTTATATTTCTTTTCAAGAAGTATATTTGAACGTTATCAAATAATCTGTTTTGCTCCATACTTGGTTAGAAGTGCACTAAAGACTTTGTTGCAGAAGTGAGACCCACCATCACTGATAATGGCTCTGGGTGTTCCAACCTTGAGAAGATGGGCTCTGGGTGTTCCAACCTTGAGAAGATGTTCTTTTTCAAGAACCCATCGACACTCTTTCCATCATTCTCAGGCAATGCAACAGCTTCAACCCATTTGGACACATAGTCCACAGCCACCAGTATATATTTCTTCCCATATGAACTCACAAAGGGACCCATGAAGTCAATACCCCACATATCAAACAATTCCACCTCCAGAATAGGTGTCAAGGGTAACTCATGGCGCCGAAAGATGGCTCATTGCCGCTGGCACACATCACAACTCCTTACTATATCCACTGCATCTTGATGAATTGTAGGCCAGTAATACCCACACTGAAGTATCTTGTGAGCTGTTCGAGCACTACCATAATGACCACCAACTGGGGATGAGTGACAGGCCTCCAAAATATGCAACATTTCAGCTTCTGGAACACATCGCCTAACTATACTGTCAGCACACACCCTGTACAGATATGCTTCATTCCAAAAGTACTTGTCTACATCATGCAGGACCTTTTCCTTTGCTGATATGTTAGTCCCTCAAGCATTAAGTCACTGACCAGAAAATTAGCATAGTCAGCAAACCAAGGAATCAGGTCAAGAGTAGCAGCTAATACCTGCTCATCCGGGAATGTATCATCTATCTCGAGCTCAAGTTTTTCCTTCTTTGCAGCTTCCAACCTAGACAAGTGATCAGCTACCTGGTTCTCACAACCTCTTCTGCCTTTCACTTCGAAGTCAAACTCTTGAAGAAGCAATACCCATCAGATCAGCCTAGGCTTGGCATCTTTCTTTGCCATGAGATATTTCAAAGCAGCATGATCTGCGTGAACTATCACTTTAGTGCCCAGAAGATAAGCTCTGAACTTTTCAAAAGCATACACTATAGCCAATAGTTCCTGTTCAGTGACTGTGTAGTTTAGTTGTGCCTCATTTAGCGACTTACTAGCATAGTAAATCGGATGCGACTTACTAGCATAGTAAATCGGATAGAACATCCTATTGCGTTTTTGTCCCAACACAACTCCTAACGCAGTCCCACTAGCATCACACATCACCTCAAATGGCTCTGCCCAGTCCGGGCCAATCATCACTGGTGCTGAAATCAGTTTCTCTTTTAGGCACTCAAAAGCTTTAAGGCATGTCTCATCAAAGATAAACTTCACCTCCTTCTCTAAAAGCTTGCACATAGGGTGTGCAATTTTTGAGAAGTCTTTGATGAAACGCCTATAGAATCCGGCGTGTCCTAGGAAGCTTCGAACACCCTTCACACAGATTGGCGGAGGTAATTTTTCAATCACCTCAATCTTAGCCTTGTCGACCTCAATTCCTTTCTGTGACACCTTGTGTCCAAGGACTATGCCCTCTTTTACCATGAAGTGGCACTTCTCCCAATTTAGCACTAAGTTGGCTTCCTCACATCTCTGTAAAGCCCTGCTAAGATTCAACAAACAGTCATCAAAAGTATCGCCTACTACAGAGAAGTCATCCATAAATACCTCTAGAGTGTCCTCAACCATGTCTGAAAAGATGGACATCATACACCTTTGAAATGTGGCTGGTGCATTACATAGTCCAAATGGCATGCGTTTAAACGCAAAGGTGCCATAAGGACATGTGAAGGTGGTCTTTTCCTGATCTTCAGGTGCAATTGATATATGATTGTAGCCAGAGTATCCATCTAAGAAACAATACCATCCTTTACCTGCCAATCTGTCAAGCATCTGGTCCATGAAAGGCATGGGGAAATGATCCCTCAAAGTCCACTTGTTCAGCTTCCTGTAATCCATGCACACTCGCCATCCAGTGACCGGTCTCTACGGGACTAATTCATTCTTGGCATTTGCTACCACAGTTATGCCTCCCTTTTTAGGCACACATTGCACTGGACTGACCCAGTGGCTATCAGAAATAGGGTAGACCACCCCATCATCTAACCAATTGATTATTTCTTTCTTAACCACCTCTTGCATAGGTGGGTTCAACCTCCGTTGGTGTTCAATACTCAGGCTGCAGTCTTCCTCAAGCTGAATCTTATGCGTGCAAATACCTGGAGGTATCCCAATTATATCAGTAATGGTCCATCCAATGGCTCTTTTATATCTTTTTAGCACCTTGATCACCTCTTGTACCTGCTCTTCATTCAAATCTGCAGCCAATATCACAGGTAAAGAGTTATTAGTACCTAAGAATACATACATGAGGTGAGTGGGTAACTGTTACAGCTCTAACATTGGTGGCTCCTCAATGGATGGTTTTGTTGGAGGGCTTGGCCTGTTTTTCAAGTCCAAATCCAATTTCTTTGGAGCATACGAATGTGATCCCATACCCTGCAAGGCATTCACGGTCTCTACATAGTCAGACAGGAAATCAGCATCAACGTTCATCAGTATTGCTGCTAATGTTTTAACAGCTATTCTCTCTTCTATGGGTACCCTCATGTCTTCATCAGTGACCATCTCTATTGCAGATATCACATTCATATCTCGTGGTTGTTTCATTGATCTGCAAATATTGAACCTTACCTCATCTGTGTTGAGTCAGAATTTCAACTCTCCTCTCTCAACATCCACTAAAGCTCTTCTCGTGGCCAAAAAAGGTCTTCCCAAAATTATGGGAACTTCAAAATCTACTTCGCAATCCAGAATCACAAAATCAGCTGGAAAAATGAAAGTATCCACTTTTACTAGTACATCACATAGGATTCCCACTGGCCTCTTTACTGACCTATCAGCTATCATCAACCTCATTGATGTAGGTTTTGGTACTCCCAAACCTAACTTTTTATAAATGGCTAAAGGCATCAGAATGCTAGCTCCCAGATCACATAAAGCTTTTGTAAACTTGATTGACCCAATGGTGCATGGTATTGTGAATGCACCTGGATCCTCCTTTTTCTGCACCAGAGATCTGGTAGCAATGACACTGCAGTGAAGAACATCGTTAGAGAAATCATTACTTACAGCTCTTTTCTTGGTGACCAAGTCTTTCATGAACTTGGCATATCCTGGCATCTGCTCTAGGGCTTCAACTAATGGAATGTTTACTGAAAGTTGTTTCAGCATGGTGATCAATTTCATAAACTTTCCATCTTCAGCTTTCTTTTTGAGCCTTTGAGGGAAAGAAGGAGGTGGCCTGGGAATCTGCTGTAAGGGCAGGTGTTCCTGAACCTCTTTCTCTTTTCCTCTCGAAAGTTGTGCTTTAGGTTGAGATTATTGAGCCTCTCTTAGATCATCTACCTGTATATTCTCATCTTCCTCTCTACTAGTTTGCTCCAAGACCTTTTCATACTTGGTACCTGTAGAAATAGGGTCAGAAAGAACTTTACCACTCCTGGTGGCGATGGCCATGCAGTGTCCGTCCTTCTTGGGATTTTGAATGGTATCACTTGGTAGTGATCCGTTCTTTCTCTGATTCATTGAGGTTGAGAGTTGCCCCAACTGCTGCTCTATTTTTTTTATGGAGGTGGTGTGAGAGTCCACCAACTGACTTATGCTCGAGAAGTCACCTCTCATTTCTTTCACCCTTGCATTGGTTGACTCAACTTTTTGAAGTACCTTAGCCATCATGTCCTCAAGCTTAGACCCGTAGAATTACCACTAACCCGATCTCTATTACCTGGAGGTATATATACACCACTGCGGTCATTCCTATACCCCTCTCTGTTTTGCCAGTTTCCTTGATCTCTATTTGCTGGTCTTTCATACTGACCATCCCTAGCATAGCTCCGACCTGCATTTCCAGAATTTTAACCCTGATTTCCAGAGTTATAATTCCAGAAACCTCCTTGATTCCCCAAATAGTTAGCTTCCTTATCAATGTCAAGATCCTGATCTTCATACCTATTTTGCTGTCCCACAACATTCACCTTTTCAGACTTGGCAACAATGTGCTTTATGAGCAAGTCTATTTGAGTCCTCATATGTGCCATGTCTTGGTCCCTTTCTTCTTCTCTCTTTCTTTGTTCAGCTGAAAGCTCAAATGTATACCCAAGCTCTCCTACCTCGGCATCTCTAGTGTACCATGCTCTGTTGTTCTTTGAGACCTCATCTAATAGCTGCATGCTTTCTGCAAATTGCTTCCTCTTAAATGAGCCTCCACAAACTGCATCAACAACAGGTTTAGTAACATAATTCAGAGACCTATAAAAGGCCTGTTTAAGATGCCTTTCGGTAAGGTCATGGTTGGGGCATTTCTTTAACTTTTGGCTGAACCTCCACCAAGTATCATGCATGGCTTCTCATGGTAGTTGCCTGTGTGTACTAATCTCGTCCTTCATCTGCAGCTCTTTTGATTCTAGGAAGAATCGTTCCAAGAAAGCTTTCTTCAACTCATTCCAAGTTCTGATGGAGTCATCTGGCATCTCATTTAACCAGTTAGTCGCCTCTCCAGTAAGAGACAATGGAAACAGCCTCAATCTCATTGTTGTTTGGTTTACCCCAGGAATCTCTTGTGACTTACAGATAGCCACAAAGTTCATCAAGTGCTGATTTGCATCATCACCAGTTGCACCCCTAAACATAACTTTAAGGTTCAACAATTGAATCATAGTGCTGGTGATTGTGAACTTAACACCTGGAGGTAGTGCAGGTAACACTATCGCTCCAGTGGCTCCAGCTCCATCCAAATTTGCATCATCTTCATCATACATCATGTGCGCTGGATGCTGGGCTCTACCCCTTGGAGCTATTGGTTGGCGCTGGGGAGGGATCAATCCATCCACTCCTCTATTCTCATCTACCACCAGAGTTGGTTGTTAACGTCGTTCTGCTGAACACCTCTTGCAGCGGCTTCAACTTCTAGTCCCAACCTTTGTCTTTATGCCTCAAGTTCTTGTGCATTCACCATTTTTCGAAGAGTCTTTTCGAGTTCTGAGTCGTAAGGGATCAATGGAACTCCTTTACTCCTGGTACTTGGCATACATAGTAGCACTCACCTGAAATAGACACAAACACAGGACAAAAAGTAAAATTAGGAAATATAACTACAAATTGAATAAAGGCTAGTAAAACACTTCTGAATTGAAAATTTCCCGGCAGCGGCGCCAAAATTTGATACGTCCAAACTTACACCCTTAATAAGGAGTATAAACGGTCGTTGTCAATTTGCATAACTCAACCAGAGTTGAGGTCGATCCCACAGAGAATTTCTTTACAGATAAAGTTTCACTGTCGCATTTACTCAATTGTCGTTACTATTTCCTAAACAATTAACAAGGAAAATAAATTTGGGTTTGATTGAAAAGTATTCTATCAAAACTTAGTTACACAGTTCACAAAATATCTCGTTGTAAGTTGATTCAATTGATTTAAGGAAACCAGGTTGTGTGTTCACTATGACATCGATTATAATGCTCTCCCGTAAATTGAATGTCAGGTAAGTCAATGTTTACAGAACCTTTGCAAATTTAATACATCTAACGCTTCTCAACCTAATTAGATAATATTCACTCTAATTCTCTCTAACGTAAAGTGGTATCGATATTGGACTTCGCTTAATTTGATATGGTGTTAAAGATCCCTTCTCTCGAAGTCCAACTTTAACTCCAATTCGTAAACTTAGTTTAGCTTTTTCCAAACTAATGCTTTTCTCTCGAACAAACACCAGATACAGGCCTGTCTAAAGCGTGCACTCAATAGACGAAAATGTTAATGAAAGCTGTAAAGTACAGATTGTAAACAAAGATTGCCTTTTACTCATTTTACGAAATCGTAATTAGAATGTCATTATAGATCACACACACCCAGTAGTGACATTTAGCCACTCATGTTTTTATGCAAAGAATCAATACTGGATAATGAAAACATGTTATGAGGTACTTACAAAAATAACTGGTAAATCAACAACCATTTGATAATCTCAAGATAGAAATGAACAACTTCCAACTGATCACAATAATCTGAATCCCAAAATCCCAAAACTAAAAGTAATCGCCCTTTTTCCTCTTCAAAATGTCAGATTATCGGTAATCCCCCCAAAAACGACCTAAAGTAATTCAAAAATAGATTGTTTAAAATGAGTCCTAATCAAGTTAGGACTGAATTGTCGGGCCTTGTCACGACCGCTACCACGACCCGCCGAGGTCTTCACGGTCCGTGAAGACCTCCGTGGTCTTGCCTTGGAGCTTTCCCAGAGTAGGACTTCGAACTTGGTCACTGGAAAATGTACCACGAGAGCTACCACGGTCCATAGTGAGGACCACGACCCGTGAAGTCACCCATGGTCTTCACTTGGGCTTCAATACTTCTTTCAATTTTTTCCTGCTTTTATACTGGTTCAATTTCATGGTAGGTACCACGGTCCGTGGAAATAACAACGGCCCGTATACCCCTCCGTGATCTTCACTTGGTTGTTCCTGTTTTTCATCTTTTCAGGGCCCAGTTCTGCCCCACTTTCACGAGCTCAACCACAGACCGTTATGAAGTTAACGGTTCGTTACATTGGCCGTGAACTTCACTTGGGTCGACATCAGTTCTGCTTCTTTTTCTGTAAAATCCAGATTCTGCCTACACAATTAACAAACCCATAAAATAATTCCAAAATATCACTTAATTCCAGTATTAGTTCATAGTTATTAAGCATCAAATGTGCTACGATTTCGCGGCACATCAGGGCACCTACTCTAGCATCAAGATAGGAGAATCCTTACCACCCAATTTTAAAACGGGAATTAATAAAACATAATCTTGAAATACTCTTAACTTAATTTTAAACAAAGTCCTTTGTAAAGAAACATACTACACACTCCCCCACGGAACTAGTCTAAAACAGTTACAAGAGCTTCTAAGAGTACAAGTTATAAAAGAAATAAGACACAACTCCCAATGTAAGGAAAGAAGAGTAGAAGTTGTTGGAGATCATCATTGTCTTTAGTTATGAAACAACACTGAATCCTGCAACAAGATCATATAAAGTGGCATAACAAGAATAGTATTAGTACAAACAACACGTATTGATAGGCATTTTCGATTGATCCAAACCCACCACATAATATCATGCAAATAACCAAAGAAACATGCAACATATATACCCCGACCATTAAATCACCACCCTTACTACAACATAATTACCTTTGACCCATATACTCTACCTCAAGTCACCCACCTCATTTCGCTGCCAACTCCACCATTTAGGTCATTCTATCATCATATCATATCAGATCATAACCTAACCGCTTCTATCACACAGAGAATTTCTGAAAACAAAGTCACTACCACTCTGTTAGCTAGTCTACTACTCTCCCACAAATTTTCATCCCAACACCTTATCTTAACAACACTTCAATTATACAAAAATATAAACAAAACCACAATTTAGCAAAATAGATATATACAATTATAATCAAATTTATAAAGAAGTCAAACTCTCGGTCCTCACCCAAACTTAACATTCACATGAAGTAAGTCTCACATGATCACAAACATCACAATCAGCTATACATGATGTATCACACCTTTTCAATAACCTAGGCCACTAAGGGTCCATAATCATCATCTACAATGTTTAACATGCAATTTCAATCTACACAAGAATCATTTCAGCATTTAAATACACCAACTTGGCCTCTCATAGACTAATATGTGATAGATATAACACAATAAATAAATCTGATTCTCTCATGGAACAAACATAAAGCAATCACGTCACGAAGAAGTAAATTAGATTCAAAAGAAATATTTTAATATTAAAAGGTGTAACACTTTAGATTTGATAAAAAATTAAGTGTTCACAGATTTGGGTAATTACTCCCAAATTTGCAAGTATTTTTTTGATTCATAGGAGTTGTGTACATGAACAGGAAGCATCTGCCACATATTTTGCTTCAGCTGTAGAAAAAGTAATTGAATTTTACTTCTTAGTACCCTAGGAGATATAAGATGAGCCAAAAAATGAGTCATTCATGTGGTACTTATTCTGTCAATCAGTTACCCAACATAGTATCCATCATCATATCCAACCAAGTCAAACAAGTCTCCATATGGATAGAGAAGGACCACGTCCCCTATTCCGTTCAAGTATCTCAAAATCCTTTTAGCAACTTTCAGATGCAATTCCTTAGGACATGCTTGAAATCTTAAACACATCCCAATATTGAGTACAATATCATGTTTGTTCGTTGTCAAGTATAGAAGTGACCTAATGATTCCTCCATACATGATTTCATTTACATTTGGACCAGGTCCATCAACATCAAGCTTAGAATTTGTGAGTATTTATTATTTTGCATCAACCATATTAAACCTTTTCAGGAGCTCCTTGATGTACTTTTCTTGACTTATATAAATTTTATTTGGAGCTTGCTTGATCTGTAGCCCAAAAAGAAACTTATCTCACCTATCATATTCATTTCAAACTGACTTCCCATAAGTACAACAAAGTCTTCATAAAAATAATTAGATGTTTCTCCAAAAATAATATCATCAACACACAACTGAACAATGAGCAAATCTTTTTCTCGTGACTTCAAGAAAAAGAGTGTTGTCAATATTTCCTCTTTTGAACCCATTATCAAGAAGAAATTTTGACAATCTCTCATAACATTTTCTAGGAGACTATTTCAGTCCATACAGAGCTTTATCCAACTTGACCATATGATTTGGTTGATCAATATCTTCTAAATTAGTTAATTGCTTGACATACACTTCTTCCTTCAGATAATAATTTAAGAAGGAACTTTTCACATCCATCTGAAAGAGCCTGAAACCCATGTAGGCAACAAATACAATAAAAAATCTTACAACCTTCATTCTTTCCATTGGGCAAAGGTCTCAATATAATTAATCATTTATTCTTGATTATAGCCCAATACAACTAGCCTTGACATGTTTCTTTGAATGACATCATTCTTATCTGGCTTATTTTTGTATATCCACATGGTCCCTATGATAGTTCTGTCAATGGGTCTAGGAACCAGGCGATACACCTTACTTCGTTCAAATTGATGTAATTCTTCTTTCATGGAATTCACCCAATCAATATTCTTAAGGATTCTTTCACATTTTTAGATTCGATAGATGATACAAATATTGAGAATGTGACTAGATTCCTTGTTTGAGATCTAGCATGTATTTCTTAATCCAGATGGGAAATAAGATTATCCAAGGAATGAGATGACTTATGCTTCCATCATAATTTTCTTGCAAGCTGCTAAACTTGATCTGCACCTGATTCTTCAAGTTTTGAATATGTAGCTTCAAGTTGTACTTATCAGTTACCTCAAAATTATCTTGCGGGTTAGGTTCTTCATTTTCCACATCCTCTTTAGAATTATCAGCCTCCTAACTAGAGTATTCATCATTGACTTCCTCCATAAGACTGCCCCTCTGAATTTAAAGGAGCTCTTTTATCTTTGCTTCATCTATGTCTTTCAAATTCTCAGTTCCTCTAGATTTATAAAAATATCATGGACACCTTCTTCATTGCACAATGTCCTCTTGTTATATACTCTATATGCTTTGCTAGTTGATGAATATCCAACAAACATCCTTTCATCACTCTTGGGATTGAATTTCCCAAGATCATTATTTCCATTGTTAAGAACAAAACATTTACAACCAAAATCATTACTATAGTTTAGTTTAGGATTTCGATTGTTCAATAGCTCATATGATTTTTTTTAGAATTGACCAGATCAAGCATCGTTTGGTAACATATCAAGGAGTGTTCACTACTTCAGCCCAGAAGTTCTTTGAAAGATCAACATCAATCAACATAGTTCGACCAATGTATACCAAAGTTATGTTCTTTCTTTCAACCACACCATTATATTGAGGAGTTTTTGAGATGAGAAATTGTAATCTATTCCATGTTCAACATAAGAATCTTCACTTCTTACATTCTCAAACTCAGCACAATGGTCTTACCTGATTCCTACTATTTTGTAATTTAGCTTTATCTAGATCATCTTGGCAAAGATCATCAGCACATCACAAGTTTCATACTTGGACTTTAAAAACACCATTTATATGAATATTAAGAAATCATCTACAATGACAAAGATGTATTTCTTTCATTCTCTGCTTTGAATCTTTACGTGCCCACATAGATTCATGTGAAGTAGTTCAAGATGTCTGGTAATTGTCACTTGTTTTCTTTGCTTAAATGAGGATATAGTCTGCTTTCTTCTGACACAGGCATCACAAACTTTATCATCTACAAGTTTGATCTTTGGCAGTCCACAAACCAGGTCCCTTGACACAAGTTTGTTAAGAAGTGGTGCACTAACATGACCAAGTCTTCTGTGTCACAGGCTTAAATTTTTCATTTAAACACTGGGGTAGGTCATGTCATCTCCAAGAGCAGTATCCAGATTAGCCACGTACATATTTTTACATCTTATAGCAGTGTAATTATGAGAAATCAAGTTTGTAACAATGCATTTGTCTAATAAAAACTTGATTTCTTTTTGTCACAGATCTGAAAAATAATGAGTAGACCGTAGTTAATCCACTCACATAATACATGTCTTCAATTGAGTGTTCTAGAGATTTTCCCATTCTTGCCACATCAAGAATATAACCCCTTTTCCATTTAAAAAAGAGAAACCTCCACCTTGAAGTGCTCTGGGTGAGAGGAAGTTTTCATTCTTCCAAGACATATTCTTGGAGCATTTACTATCCATGAACCAACAATAACTGTTTCATCCTACTCTCACCTGCAAATTGAGTCACTTGTTAGCTTTGGGAACCACTTGAATTTGAGTTCCCAATATGTAGATAAAGGTGTAATCAGTGACTTCTTGGTCCAAAAAGACAACTTTAATTTCATCATTATAGGACTAGTACCACGTCCCCATCTCAAATTCTCTTTTTTCTTGGAATAATTTTTAAAAAAATCGTTTTTGCTCTGTTTCCAAGCCTCACAATCCTTTTTATGATGTCCACTTCGACCATAATAAATTATCAGAGATATAAACATATTTGTTGTGAAGATTATAAGAAGGATGTAACTTTAGACATCCCATGTCCTTTCTATTGTTGTTGTCTCTAACTAGTCATATTTGCTAATATTTTAGACGAGGTAGCTCATTTAAGAGATTTGTTCAAATCTTCTTTAATATGGACTAGGTGCGTCTCTAACTGAATGTTTCTAACCAGAGACACAGCCAACTTCAATTCAAAAATTTTAGACTATTCTCAAGTTTTAGCTCCACCCTATTGGCCTCACTCTTCCATTTAGTATTAAATTAAGATTTTTTTTTTCAATTTCTCCTTGAGATCTATGTTTTCAGCCTCTAGAGAAGTAAGTTTTTCTTCAATTTCAGACATCTGAGTCGTTAAAATAATTTTTTCACTTTGAAAGATGTAATTGTTATTTTAAAGATCATTTTCAGCAGTCACTTCATAAAGTGAGTCAATCATGACACTAGCTATCCTTTTCAATTTCTTGATGGAGTAGAAGCTCAGATTTTCTTTGAGATCAAGTAAGTTACCTCTTCATCTGTTTTATCTTCTGATTTGTCCATAAGAGAAAACAAGGAGTCAAAAACATATTTATCATTTTTCACTACAATCATGGAAGTGTCATCTGGGTGCTCAGGTTCATCAGAATCGGTTGATTTATTTCCCCAGGCATTAAAAGCTCTTTTGACGACATAATTAGCTGCAACTCTCATTTTAAATTTGTCAGGCACCTGGTCCCTCTGTTTTTGTTTATCACCTCCAGTAACTTTGACATAGTCTTTGTACTCAATTTTATGCATAGTACATTTCTAATGTAGTGCCTTGATTTTGCACACTTATGACACTCATCATTTGCATGTATGGGTTTGCTAGAGATTTTTTTCTTCAAAAATCCACCATTTCTTCTCACAACTTTTTCAAACTTCAAGCATGCTATGTCTTTATCTTCCTCATTGGGTTCACCTAGGGAGGCCTTGAGAGCCAAGGTATTTTCTTTATTTTGATATTTCTTAGAGTGATCTTGCTACTTGTTCAGCTTGTGAGTTTTCAAGTTTCCGATCAGCTCATCCATGTTGAGAGTCTTTAGATCTCTCGCTTTCGTAATGTCATCAACTTTGTTTTTTCAAGACTTGGGAAGGATTCTGAGAATCTTTCTTACTTATTTTCTTAGATGAATCATTTCACCGAGACAATGTAGATCATTGGTGATATAGGTGAACTTGATATGCATCTTCTGGATCGTTTCACCCTTCTTTATAGTAAAGTTCTCATATTGAATGATAAACATATTAACCTTAGATTCTTTCACTTGACTTGTCTCTTCCTGAGCTGTTTTCAAACATTCCTAGATCTTTTGGACATCCTCATAAGCAGAGATCTGGTTATATTCATGTGGTCATATACCACAGACTAGTAGTTTCTTCGCCCAATAGTTCTTCTCAATCTTCTTTCTATCAACTTCATTATACTCCCTTCGAGTTTTAGGAACAACTCAAGTCACATCTCTTTCCTTATGTCCATTCATAGGAACATGTGGTCCATCAAGGATAATGTCCCAAAGTTTGCAATCTTTAGTCATAATGTAATCAAGCATCCTTGTTTTCCACTTGAATCGGGGGGTCTAGTGGTAGACGATCCTTCTTCTAAATTTGGTGAAGCAATCATTTAACCATGATCCTCTCTGGGTGTTAATCGTATAGAGAGTACAAGCTCTGATACCAATTGTTAACTTGTATGAGTCCACCACAAGTCAAGAGGCATGGTCTCTTGACAATATTAAGCATGGTGAAGAACAAACAACTTTAAGTAATGAACAAGGATGTTTACGTGGAAACCTCCTTACTCAAGGGAGGATAAAACCACGACCTGTCGTATAAGATTTCTCAACAACTTCCATTATCTTCAAGCAACACGTGACTACAGACTCCGCTAATCACAATGGATTGAACTCTTAACCCTCCAACTTGTAACACTTCTATTACAAGATAAAACTAAGCAACAACTCTATTGCCCACTATATTAACTACCTCTACTTAATATAGACTTCAATCAAACACACCACGACTAACTCTAACCATGAAACCAACTTCACTATAGTTACAAATGAAATGATATATGGTCGTTTGTAGTTTAGGAATAGATCTTACAATGTACAAACACATAATACAGCGAACAACTTGAAACTTTCTGCAAATCACTCAGGTCCCTTGTTGTTCATCAGAGCTTGTTCTTTCTTGAGAGAATTACTTTTACTTTTTGATATTCTTGTTATGCAAAAACTAGGTTATTTCTTGCCAAAGGTATCCAATATAGGATGGACAAAAAAACTAGTAGTCTCCCATTGATTGAGAGTTATGCGCCTAAGCTGCGTGCTCACCTACCACATCAGGCGTGGCAGCTTTACAATTGTTGTCCATTAACTTGTCCCAGACGAAAGCCTCTCGGGGCATCAGGTCCCTCTACCAGATCCCTTAGTTTGTTAAATCATCAAAATATCATAATATAACAGTGGATCTTTAAAATATTTTTCCAGTAATTAATTGGATTTGTAGGACGAAAATGAAGTGTTGATCAATTTAAAAAAATAAAAATAAAAACTGAGGGTAGCGAATGGGAAAATGATAGAGAAAAATTATAAAATGGAGATCGAATCGAACTCTCGTCAACATCTGAAAGTGCAGATAACCAATCAACCAGATTTCTAAGATACTTCGAGATTAACAAATTTGGTCATATCAACATAATATTTTTGGAGCTTTCACCAGACAAATTGAACATCGCTGTTAAATTTATATCCAAGTATCCCATTTTTCATTATCATATGAAAATATATTATTTATAGGTAAGACAAATTTATAGGACTATTTTGCTACAGGAAAATAAATAATACTAATCGACAGCGCCACTGGTTGGTAGGACAGTGTTGTTTCATCTTTGTTGAGTGGTTCTTATTCTTCTTTAATCTTGATGCAATGTAGCACACGTGATTCAATAATTAAATATCTTTTTTTAATTATTATTATGACATTACTGCTTTATCTAAACACACATATTTTAATAAAAATGTATTACCCATTCTAAAAGAAAATGATTGTTTTGAATAAACAAAAAAAGAAGAAGATTGTTTTGAATCTTTTATATGTTATTTTTAGATCTGTTATAGGTAATTAAAGATAAGAACCTCTTGTACAAAAGACGTAAATATAAAGTAAATTTGTAAAAAGACAATAAAATAATTATACTGACCAAATCTTAATTTTTAGATGAAAAAATAGATCTCAATTCTTGAAAACCAAACAAACAAATAGATCTCAATGTTTCTAACCAACCCCAATATCTTCACTTTTTGCCATAATATTGGAAGTATTTTAAGAAAAGTAAAATCAAGTAGTTGTAGTGTAGATTCCAAGATTTGATGTACATCCAAATATATATAAATGGGGTCCCTCTTTCTAATTTTAACCGATGACGCTGATCACAATTTAACTGTATATGTTTCTTAAGAAATAATAATTAATATTTATATTTTGTTATAATAGTATTCAATATTTTTTTAAATGATGGACGTATAAAAATAAACTAAAGAAGTATTTTCTCGAGGTAATAAAAAAGAGAATAAATGGATGAAAGTAAAAGAACCGAAGCATCATTCATTACCTATATAATATACCTTTTTATCTCTTCAAGTTGGATTATATTATGAGGACTTTCAGCTACAAAGTACTCCTAATACCTTATATTAGTGGCAATCACCAAGAATTATCAAATAACAAGATGAAAATTAAATGGTATTAGTAAGTAATTAATCACATTTAAGTACTTGATCAAACTAATCCCCTTTCTTTTGAATCTCCAACTACTTTCAAATGATAGCAACTTTACTAATAATCAATACTGTAATAACGATGTTTTGTTGATTAATACTTGTCAATACCTAATAAAAGATTATAAAACAAAATCACTAAGAAAAAAAATAGTCGGGTAGTGAAGCTTGTACGACATATTAGTTAGGTGAAGATTAAGATTTCCTTACGCAATGCAATAATTTTGCACTAATAATACCATTCCTTTTATTATATGTATTTTTCATGCAATACAACATTAAATATTTATTTAATTATCTCAATTCTTAACAAAAATAAATAAATAATGCTTACAATAATTAAAGTTTAAAAAAATTACAAAGAGTCCAACAAGTCCCTAAAATTTATCCACAAAGCCACGCTCGTAGTTCCCTTAGATTATGGTAGCCCCATGTGATGACCGTACAACCAATATTTTGTCCCCTTGCTAAAAAGAGAAACAAAAAAAAAAAAAAAAAAAAAAAAGGAAAGATAAAGGGTTAAAGGGAATAACATAAAAAAGGGAGGATGAACTTTAAGAAACACAATTAGGGGCATAAACCAACTTTTATTTGTGTTTGGTATGCATTTTGAGGTATCGATTAAAATTTTGTCACAATTATGTTGTAATAGTGTCACTATTTCATATTTAATTAGAGGTTTCGGATTGAGCCCTGAGTATGGAGAAAATTACGTTGAGAGTGCCACCCTTGAATGAGCATTGTTGTGCGCGGTCCACATTTAGTCGAAACTCCAATGCGGACACCAAACACTGAATAAAAACTAAAAATAAAGTAAAAAATATAATTGTGTCACTAAGATTTGTTAAAAAAAAATTATTTATATAAAAAAAAGTCAATACGTTCATAGGGCTTGATTCAACAAAAAAGATTTATAAAGTCGTAACTCGTAACACACATATAGAACTAAAAATTGTGAATACGCAAAACTCACATTTAATCACCGCTTTCTTTGTTGAGATTAGGTAAATCTATCAAAATATGACTATTTATGTTAAGATTAGGTAAATCTATCAAAATATGACTATTTAAGGTTATTTCACTATCTCCTCAGCCATCATAAATTGTACTATTACCATTTGTTTGGTTGGAAACAAAGTCATCTTAGGATTAGTTATGTCTGAATTATTATTCTTTTCAATATATGAAATAAAAATAATATTACAATTTCGATATAACTAATTTCAAAATAAGTTATTCATAATTTTTTAAAATCAAACATGAGATAAAATAATCTTAAATTAATTCTAAAATTAGTAATCTCTTATTTCTACTAAACGAGCCCTCCAATTCGTCATGTATTTTTACAAAAGAGTCTCCCCAATTTATGTTTCTAAAGTTTTAGTTCCCTTCACAATAATTTTTATTTTCCTTCCTTTACTTCTCTCTTTAATAAAATAAAGTCTTTACACGTGTGTTCTTTTTTCATGTCTTTCTAGAAAAAACATGCGTACCTCAAGCCAACTCATGATACTAAATACCCTAACATGGGGGTGGAATCTATCTATCCTTATTAAAATGGGCACTTGAGAAAATAACAAGGAAAAAAATGCTTAATATAAATTTGGTTCTCAAATTTATAAGGATATTTCATTTAGATATTTAAATATATTAATTATTTTTAACTAAGCAATTCAAATATTAATTAATACTATCGCTTAGATCTAAAAACAAAGAAAGAAATGAGAATAAGGAAAGATGGCAAATAATTGATTGCATATTACTAAAGGTAAAGAATAAAACATCTAAAAAGGATATGGAAAAAATGTGTAACTTAATCTTGTGCAAAGTCGATAGTACTAGAATCCTTTGAGTGAAATTTCGAACTATAAATAAGTGTAGTAAAGTCATCTTCATATTCGACACTTCTGATTTAAAATTTAAAAAATAAAATAATGTGTTTTCATTCGACTATTAGATAATCAAGTTAACTAAATTTAATATGTCATATTCTTTAATTGGACGCATAATCCTCAAGTATAAAATGTCTTGAGTTTTATGGCTTATTGAGGTAAATGAGTATAATTAAAAAAAATGACATTATGTGATTAATTTAACAATCTTATAAATAAGTGAGAACATATAAAAATAATAATTTAAATTTGCACAAAAATATTCAATTGAAACGAAGTTTTATTTAAGTGTATAAATAAAAATATCAAAAATTTAAATGGCTAGTTTTGTATTAAGCCAAAATAAACTATGTACATCTATAATGCATACGTGTGTTGGTTGATATTTATTTGTTATAGCAGCTGTATATTATAAATTGCTAACAGATCGATCATGAGACCCATAGCATCACCAATTAAAATTTTGATTGATTTTTCTCATTGTTAAATCACAGTCAGTGATCAGTCATAATTTAATGCTATTATATTATTTTTTAATAAACTACATATGTATGATATTGTAGAGTTAATATTATTGTATCATTGTAGGAACTTTCTTTGAATGTGTGGAGCATAAAAATTAAATTTTGCACCGTTGAATTTTTCGACTTCATTTATTTTCCTTCCATTTTATATTTTCTAAGTCAAATATAAAAAAAATGCAACACAATTTATGCACGACTATACGATGGACAACTTCGAAATTGAAGGGATTCTATAGGTAGTTAATTAAGAAACAGCTCATTGTTGTTCTACATAATTAAGAGTTCACATCCTGCTGCAAGTTTGAAACTCCATTTATTAAAATTTAAAATATTTAATATTGATTAAAAGTAAGAAAAAGGTGTGGCCTTGGTGTTTAATAAGATAAGAGAAGCGAGTCTGAGATGGTTCAGCTATGTGAAGAGAAGATATCTAAATTTCTCTATAAGAAAATGTGAGATGTTTGCCATGATGGATTAAGGTAAGTGTAAAAAGTATTGGGAGAGGTGATTAAATAAGACTTGAAATATTTGCAGTTTATCAATGACATGACTCTAAATAGGAGGATATAAAGTTCGAAAATTAATTAGGATAAAAAATTACGTAGTAAATAATCGCAATATATTGTTTTTCTCTTATAAGTGGTATTACTATTTTTTTTCCTCCTACTTTCTTTTTCCCTTTTATTTTTTTTATGTTTTATTTGAGTTTAAGAATTTATCAAAAATAATCTCTCCATTCTCATATTGTAGGAGGAATAAAACTACGTGAACAACCTCTTTCCTAAACTCCACTTATATTGTTAATGGGTATATTATTATTGTCTCTCTACCCTCAAATCTTTATTACCGCATATAAAATAAATTATATTAAATAAACTATGTGAAATGAATAAAAATATCTTCTCTCAATTTTTTAATCTCAGGTCTTTTTTATTATCACTGTTGGAATATTTTTGTTGACAACTTGGTCAGGGCGGTTCACAATTTCTTTGCTGAAGGCGCTGTTAAGCCCTAAGTTTGAATTCCAATTTCATTGCCCTTATTCCGAAAGTATAAAGTCGTATCTCTATAGTCATTATTCATTTCTCCCCTCACATGACAGTGGATGAGTTGTTTAATTAGTTAAATACATATCTACACCAAAATAAAATTAAAAAAAAAACCCAACAATGCAAATTACCTTTTCCTTCCACCCTTAGCTGTTATCTTTTTTTCCCTGAAAACACACACACACACACGAACGCCTGAAACCAAACGCACGTACACTCTTCCTTCTCTATATAATAACACTAGTAATTATAATCTCTTCTTCTATCTATACATAATACACTCTCTCTTTTCTCTCCTCACCCAAAAGAAATGGATATTCCCATATCATCGTCTTTAACTCTAAACAATCTTCGAGTCATCAAAGTATTGGGTAAAGGCGCCATGGGAACAGTCTTTCTTGTCCACGACATGTTCCACGATCCCTCTGCCTTATCTCCTTTCGCTCTCAAAGCTGTTGAAAAATCTAATTTTTCTTCTAATGCCATCCACCGTCGTGCACGATGGGAAACCACTGTACTTTCCCGTCTCCAACATCCGTTCCTCCCTACCCTCCTCGGATTCACCGAAAACTCTGATTTTCTTTGCTACGCTGTCCCTTATTGCCCAGGTGGTGACCTTAATTTCCTACGTTACAGTCAAAGCGATCATGTTTTCTCACCTACTGCTATCCGTTTTTATATAGCTGAAATTGTACTTGCACTCGAACATCTTCACAGTTTAGGCATTGCTTATCGGGATTTGAAACCTGAGAACGTACTTGTCCAACAATCTGGTCATGTTACTTTAACAGATTTCGATCTTTCTACGAGCTTAACTCCAAAGAAAAATCTCGAATTCTATTCAGATCCAGAAAACGATAATCTCCAACCACCACCACCACCAACACAACCACAAACGTTCAAATTCAGACAAATTGCTAAATTCATACTTCCAAATAAAACAAAGTATATTTCTAATACCGCAACCATTACCCGAAATGGGTTAAGGAAAGTGAAAAGTGCAAGAGTATCCCCAGTGAGCAGAAGGAATCGTAGTTCGTTTTACGAACGTTCAAATTCATTTGTTGGTACTGAAGAATACGTAGCACCAGAAATTGTACGTGGAGAAGGTCATGAATTTTCAGTAGATTGGTGGGCACTGGGTATTTTGTGCTACGAAATGTTATACGGAACGACGCCGTTTAAAGGGAAAAATAGGAAGGAAACGTTCAGGAGAATATTGATGGCGGAACCGGAATTCATTGGAAAGGAGAATGGTTTATCCGATTTGATCAAAAAATTGCTCGAGAAAGATCCCACGCGCCGGTTGGGTTACCGGAGAGGCGCGTCGGAGATAAAGGAACATGAGTTTTTTCAGGGGATGAGATGGGATTTGTTAACGGAAGTTGTACGTCCGCCGTTTTTGCCGTTAAGAGATGTAACGGAAGAAGTGAAGAAAGGTGGGATTAACATAACGGAGTATTTTCAGAAATTGAAGGCACCACCGTCACCGTTATGGTCACCTTCACATGATGAGTGGACAAATAACGTTTCACTAACGGAGTTTTAACGCACTTGTAAAGATTATAGTTTTTTTTGTAAATAAATATAGAAACATTATACATTGAAATGATGTAATATTAGCTGTTTATTGTTTTAGATTTATAAAAAAGAGGTGTATATATACGCACTTGCGGTGGCGCGTGGGGGGGTTATTGGATTATATGAGGTGGTATAATGAGGAATAAATATGATTACAATATTGAGGGCATATTTGGAATTCTATTATTTTGGACAAAATGATTGTTACCTTTTATTTTGAAGAAAGGTATTTTGGCTTTTCTTTTTTTTAAATTGACTACAATTATTTGGATCTTAATAGTAAAATCCTTTTGATTTTATTTATTGAAGAGGAACTTAACTTTGAGGGAAAGAAAATAATGATTGCATAAATTCAAAATACTTGTGTCCAAGAAGAAGGCATCTTAAGATTATTTGAAGAAAATACAAGGAAGGACTTAGTAGTATATATATAGTATAATGTTTAATTTGTCTAAGAACAAGTCGAATATATTTGTACGGAAGAAAGAAGGTAAATCAAGATTATTTGAAAAAATAGAAGAAAGAAATTATGACTATTTTATAATCTCGAGATAAGAATTTAGCTACAATTGATCTGATTTACCAGATCCAAATTCAATAATGTATATTTAAAATTAAATAAATTTATTAACACATATTTAAGGTCCCAACAAAACTATTAGACACAGTTCACAAAGCTAAAAAAATATTTATTTTTTCCTAGCATAATATAATGCCACAATAATATGCTCATTCTAAGGCTGTTTTATTTCATTTTAAGACTCCAATAATTTGATATTGACACACAATCCAACATGAAGTTCTTTTAGCCGTTTGTGAAGTTCAAGTAGATACAATATACTCCTATGTAGGTTTCATAGAGTTATTAATATATTAATTTTTGTTTTGCTTTTAGTGTAACCTTGAAAAATTAATTAAACTTGGCACTTGTTAATCCAAAATTAATATAACCAAACTGTTTTATCTTTTCTCTTTTTCTTTCTTTTATCAATCTTTTGGTAATAACCTTACATTGAACAAATATCCATTTTAATTGGGATTAAATTTTCTTACATTTATTTTTACAAAGATAAGAAGAGGAAATGTTTGTTTACTTGAGGTGGTGCTTGTAGTGGTCCTAGTGCTATTGCATCATTTTATTTTAAATGGTTTAGACTACTAAAGGCTAGTTTAATTATCATGTATAAAAAAATCTTCTACTTTAGAAAAATTCCTAATCACTTTCCTCTTTGCATTAATGAATTTTTAATTGCTTGAAAGACGTGCACTTACATGATTACTAGACAATGCCTTCTGAATTTACGGGACTGAATTTGATGTCATTTAGCCAAACTTCACTATTTATATCACTTTAATAAAACAACCCCCTTTTTAGCCTTTGACATAGACAATCTTTTTTATTTTTTATTTTATAGAGTATGAAATAAATAAAAACTCATTCAGTTCAACTTTTGGCAATACATTTTGGATTGAATTTTTTAAAATTTGATCTTCAAATATCCGAAAATTGATCACGGAAAAATTTCACAAATTTTATTTCTAAGTAAAATGCATATTCAAATACAATTTTAAGTTCTCAAAATCACAATTTCAAAAACTCAAATTTTCAACTTTCAACCTCAAAAATTTATGACAAACAGGAGCCGAGACTCGAGAGAATTGTTGGAATCAAAATAACAGAATATCATACGAAAGTTGATAATTGCAAATCATAGCACGCGTCAATTCATGACCTACATATGAGAAGCTAATATAAAAGAAAATATCAAGACTATAGAGAGAACGGTCTCTTCCTAATGAACTAAAACTCTCTAAATGACTATTTTTTGGGGTTTAGTGAGGTAGAAATCGTGTTACTATGTTCTTACGGGAAAAAACTGGTATTAAAAATTCAGGACAATTCCTAATAAGAATGACCCAAGAGAAAGTGAAAAGTTAACCAAAAGTAGCTTTTATTATTGACTAATTTTTTACGGCCACTTGTTTTAACATGAGTGCTCATCTTTACTCTAAGGTAAATGTGGACATAAAAACTTGCATGAAACTTTCTACATTAATATGATCAGTTGAGTCATAAAGTTATTGGTCAAAGTGTTAATCATATCCTTAAAGAAAAAAAACTATTATTGTTCATACTAATTGTAAGATAAACCTCAGTGAGTTATAATGATAAATTAATGTGACATTTTTTAACTTTGGACAGACTAGTGAAGATAAATATATCAAATCATCCTTCGTTTTAAATATGTGTTACAATTTGTGGCTTGTTGAGACTAGTAACCGTGATTGTGAGCAAAGGAGCCGAGATTGCAAAGAATGAGTGAGCTTTTGGACCGTGAAAGAAGAATTTTGTCTACCTTTATCTTCAGCGATTACAAGGTCTTTGGCGAAATATGACCAAAATTGACTGGTCAATGAGAAGTTGGTGTTTACTCAAAAAAATCGTTATTTTGGTTAACAGTAAAATTTGTTAAAAGGAGTCAAAGATAAGTGGATTTAGGCCAATCAAATTCATTTCCTTTAAGCTAAAACACCAAGATGGTGGTTCAATACAAGAATACAATTTTCTAATATGAAAGGAATAATACAAGTGGGAGGGGAGATTTCGAGGGTTCTTTTACATGAATTCTAAGGAATAAGAACAAAAGACAAATATCATGCTACTTGAGATGTTCTGATGACTTCTATTCTCTTCAAAGCTTCATTTTATAGGCCACAAAAGCTAAATCATAGCCTCAATGTAAAACAAACATGACTGGTACCAAAAAGACTATCTTAGTATATGCTTATATTATGACATCTCACCCGAAACTGATTGAAGTAGGTGGACGTGCGTCTCGAAATCAAAGATGATCAAAAATGTGAAGGGAAGGTTGCAAATGTGAAAATCCTAGTGTATTAAAATTTAGACTCTGCACCATTTATCAAAATCGATTGTTGGGAGCTAGGAAGCTCAAATTCGGGAGATTTTTGTGAAATTTTTCTCGTATCAAAAGAGAGGATAAGATTATAACTAGTATGTTTACGATTTTCAATGATCACTTAAATTTATTAACGCAGTACTCATGATTTGGTTGGAGAAAGTTGAGGTTTTAAGCCCTACCTTTAGAAAATAAAAGTTCTTGATTTGAGTATCGATTCATGGATGAAATTGAGTGATTTTTAATATTTAGTGCTTATGGAATATGGGTAACCTAATTATGTGATAAAAAAATTACTATTCTGACCTTAGGGCTCGGGATTGACTTTTGGGACTGAGATAGAAGTATAGCAATGTTGGGTGTCTACAGACTCATATACTGATGTAAATTATGTATTTTATCAGATTGGGATCGTTAGGAGGTGTCGCGGAAGGAAAAATTCATAATTTGACCATTTGGGCTCTGATTAAGGTAAATTGAGGCTTTATTGATTCTTTATGAAGTGTTAGGGATCGTTTGGCATGATGCGATAGAAAAAAAATAATACATTCATTAGCTCCGTATATTACTAATACCTTGTTTGATTAATTTTTTCAACCTATGTATAACTAATGCTTCACTCTATTTGGTATTATCATATGTATAACTAATATATAGAAAACCACGATATTAGCAATGCACAAATTTTAATGCTTGCATCAACTTGGGTAAAGACACAATTGCCCCTCGAAACTTTTTTCACATCCTTTCCACTATATTTATGAAGGATATTTTCTAGACAGATTTTTCTTTTAGATTATGCAATATATGTTATTTTTAATTTTTCAAAAAAGCAAACATTGCATAAGGAATAGTACCAATTCCTTATAAGTTTTTTCAACTTCATTCGTTTGATGGTGGTAAGGAAAACTCAGCAAAGTCGATTGAAACATTCTCATGCTTGGGGAAATTAAACATTCACCTTCTTTATACTTGAATCCCAAGATTCCACTCCTTAACGTAGTTGTCTTCCTAAATGGAAAGTATCTTGCAATCAATGTAGTGATTGGAATTAGCAGATTCAAATTTCAACTATCTTTTGTCTTCCCCCTATAATGAAAATGGGATTAAGGTGAATCTCACATTATCTAATGAGACACTCTCTAATATATAAATATTAGCAATCTCCAATTTTTTAGGAGATTGAGCCTGTGGATCCTCATGTGATAAGTCTTTAAACTGTACGCTTGAGTGCAAGAATTGCACTATATTCTGTTTTACCCCTTTCTTGCAATAATGTTTGATCTCACGATACTAGAAGTGACATTTTCTGTGAGTAGGACAACTACATTTGCATACTCTGACTTGGGGTTGTTGGCTCAGCTTCCATTATAACTAGTTCCAATTGATTTTGTTGTGTTTGTAACAAGTTTGCCACCTAAGCCTCTAATGAAAAAACCTCTATGATTCTAGTATTTTCACGATTCATACCGTCGTGGTAACACCCACACTCAACTACCTAGGGGGAGAACCAAAGACTAACCCGAAATCAATCCAACATCATTTAACTAATTCCAAGCTTATCATAAATGAGAAATAAAATAGTTTAGGCAACCAAAGGATTGAGTCCCCATAAACTTAACCAAATAGTACAAACAATTAATGCGAAAAAACAATCCCTAAGAATTAAAAGTCAACATTCCAAAACTCTAAACAGTCAAACTGGGGATGCAACCTCTGAATACTAAAAACAAACTTAAGTCTAATATCTCTGTCTCAAAAGATGGACAAGAAAACTAGAGGAATCTGTGACAACCTGAAAGATCTAGCTCACCTTTAAATTCAAAATCAAGTATCTCTTAACTGAGGTCTCGAATCAGCTACTAGAAGATGCCTTGTACTCAACAAGAAAAAGAGCAAGTGCAATATTAGTACACAAACCATAGTGTACTGGTAGGATCACACAATCAGTTCGAAATATAAATGTAAACAATTCCCCCACAAGGCAATAACACAGAATAATACATATAACAAGTAACAAACCACATAGACTCTTAATCACATATCATAAAACAACAATACCTTGATGCCAGTGGTGGACCCAGGATTTTCGTTCAGGAGGTTCGAAAAATAAAAGTATAAACGTGTAAATAGGCCTTTAGAAATGGAAACCTTGAATTCTTTTGGGTTTAAAACCAAACTTTTAACACATTTTTTAAAGTTAAAAAAAAAACTATAAAAAACTTGAAAAACAGAACTGAAAATTAAAAAAAAAACTAAAAGAAACTGAAACTGAAAAAGAAAAAAATAAAGTGCCATCACTAGGATTCAATCCAGTGATGTACAACTTAATTTCAGGGGTATTTGTCACTGCGCCATCAGTTTCTCTTTGTTATTGAGGGGGTTCAAAATATATATATCTACAAAAATACAAAAAATTTACCTTATATATACCGTGTAATTTTTGCTGAGGGGGTTTGGGTGAACCCCCTGGATACCACGTGGGTCCGCCCCTGCTTGATGCATGTCCCACATGATCACAAATACAAATGTCCGGTCCTCTCATGGAACCACAATCACATACCTGGTCCTCTCATGGAATCCAAACCCAAATTGTCAGTATACCGGCGTGAACCATCCATAATTTAGTGTACTGATGTGGTGCTTGAGCCATCCATAGTTAGTATACCAATGTGGTACCCGAGCTAACCAATAATTAAAAAAATCATGCATAATCACATAGCACGATAAACAAAACCACTTGAAACCACAAGTCAGAATAACATGTTCATTGCATGAGATTACCTACATGATGTCATACCATATGTCTTCCTACCATGCATTGCACAAATGATACTACAAAGCAATAGACATGTATACATATATAAACTAAAAACATACAACCATCACCTACCTTGAATCAAACCTCTTGAAAACTCTAAATAGCCCGAGCTTTCCCCTTACGAAGTGCCTGGATTGTTCTTGATCTAAAACAAATAATATAAACAAAAACCAATCACTAATGATCTATTAATTTACCCGAATTATCAACAAATCCTAACCCCATGCCAAGATATGATCTTCTCCCCCAACAAAGTGCTTCCATCATAGAATCATGTCAAAACCTTCCCCGACGGGCAATAACCTAGATTCTAAGGCTTAATAATCAATGCATAAGGTTGGGGAGTCGAATTCTTACCTTTACAAACGAATTCACTGGAAAAACAAGTGTAAATGTCCAAAAATCACCTCTCCCAAGTCCAATAACTAAATGTGTAGAAAATAGAGGTTTTGGGACGACTTCTGCATTAAAATCCGATCCGGCCCGCTATAGCGGCCCAACCCGCTATAGAAGATTTACCCAGCTATAACGGTTTGTACACTCCGCTTTAGCAGGACACCTCTTGCAGGATCGATGAAAGTTCATAAACTTAAACTCCTTAAGAATTCCATTTTTACAACACAAACTCTTTCTTTAACATCCCGACATATACCTTTCACACCGTAATCAATTTCGAGAGTTCTATTTACCCGAATTTGATTCTGAAAGACCCTCTGGACTTCTTAATGTATTGGTTATAAGAGTATATTGATAAAACCTCAAAAGCACACCCTACACATTCCTGAATGACACTAGACCTCATCTAGCCCAAATTTTATCTGAGATTGGCCTAGCCAAAAAAAATTAAGTCACTACTCAGAAAGTTTTCTGACCCGAATTCTTTCGCTATTGGCTTACTCATAATGACCGGGTCAGGTTGTTACAATAAATATCAATTTACCCATCACTCGTCTTTAAGAGATAAAACAAGAAAAACTTGCTAAAGTAGAAAAGAGGGTAGTTCCTGAATCTTCAAATAAGTGAGGGTAATTGTCTCGCATATCCCTTTATGACTCCCAGGTAGCCTCCTCCACCAGACGATGTTTTTATTGAACTTTTACTGACTTGATCTCTTTCGTATTGCAAGTCCTTGTCCAACATGATTAAGTCCCATTTCATAATGTAGTACCCATCTCATGGTACTTCTTTAGCATAGACACATGAAACACTAGACGAACCCAGACAGGTTGGGTTGCAGTACTAACCTATAAGACCCTGGCCTCACACCTTTAAGAACTCAAATGGAATTTTTTATGAGGGCAAAACTTTCCCTTCTTACCAAACCCCATGACCCATTTCATAGGTGACACCTTAAACAAAACCTGATCACCAACCTGAGAGCCATGTCCCTAACCTTGTAATTCACATACTCCTTTTGCCTATTTTTGGCGGTCAACAACTAAGCCTGAGTTCACTTCACCCTTTCTTGAGCTTCCCTAACCAAATCCACCCCCAAAGGTTTGACATACCCAGCCTGAAAGTCTGAAACCAATCTATAGGAGATCTTCATCCCATCCCATAGAGTGCATCAAATGGCACCATATCAATACTGGAGGGGTAACTATTATTATAAGAAAACTCACATAAGGGTAAGAACGAATCCCAATAGCCCCCAAAATCAATTACACATGTCCTCAACATAACTTTTAAGACCTGAATTGTCCTCTCTGACTGACTGTCAGTCTATGGATAGAAAACTATTGAAAGTAAGTTGAATGCCCAATGCCTCATGCGACTTACACCAAAACTGCGACCTAAACTGAGTGTCACGGCCTGAAATGATAGGAAGGGGCACAATGTGCAAATCTTTGCCAACTATTGAGAGTTGTAATACACTCTAGAGGGAATGAAATGGGCTTATTCAGTAAACCTGTCAACAATAACCCAAAAAAACAAATTATATTTCCCCACAATCTTGGTTAGTCCCACCATGAAATCCACGACTATCTTTTCTCACTTTCATTCAGGAATGGACATCCTCTTAAGCGAACCAGCAGGACTTTGATGTCATACTTTACTTGTTGACAATTCTGACACTTGGAAACATACTCTACAATGTCATTCTTCATCCTGAGCCACCAATAAAGTAGCCTCAAATCCCTATGCATCTTAGTCATACTCGAATGAATAGAATAACGCAATCCATGAGACTTTTCCAATACATTCTGGATCAAGTCACCAACCCGAGGAACAAAAAATCTTCCTCTAAAACTGAGCACACCATCGACATCGAGAGTGTCATCTAAGGTCTCCCCATACTCCACCTTACCTCTGAGCTTGTCCAATTCCTCATTCTCAAATTGTTTGACCTTTATTTCATTTATGTAGGTAGGCTAAACCTCAACATTGGCCAACACCCCACGTTTATCAGTAATGCCCGACCGCATGAACTTAGACTCCAAGGTGTGAATTTCTTTGGCTAAAGGTCACTTGGATATCCCCAAGTGTCGCACCCCTATTTCGAACCGGCCTAAACAGTTCACAACATAATACGACTGACACTCTGATTTTAAAAAAAATTGTTTTTTTTAGAGTCGCCACCTAAATTTTAAGGAAAATATTAGGAAAATCATTTTTTAAAATATGTAAATGTAAACTCTGTTTTGATTTGCGAAACCAGTGAGATTCTGAGTAAGGGTTTTGGTTACTCGAGGGGAAGGTGTTAAGCACCCCTCAGAGCCTATCCGAAGATAGTCCTTAAACTCAATTTAGGAAAATATGATTAGGAAAACTTGTTTATTTATTTGCTTTAAAAATCAATGATAAATTAATTGGTTAGTTTAAGAAAAGAATAAAATACAAGATATGACATATATATGCCTTATAAAATAGATTTAATAGTAGTTTTTTATCATGTAAAAATAAATAAATAAATAAATAGATGTACTTAAAAGTATGTTAATTTTTTTTATATGTAAAAAATATAGATGTATCATAGTAAAGTTATCCTAAGAAATATATAGATGTTGAATTTATGAAAATATGTTATTTCATTAAGACGTGAAAAATAAAATAAGATAGTAGTGGAGTGTAAATATGTAATATGTAATTTGGATAAAATAGAGTTTCCTAAAAAATTTAAAATAAATAAATAATAAAGATACTAAATGTTAAAATATTAGATAGAATAAAAAATTATGCTTATTATAAAGTATAGTATATACATGTAAGTTGTTTAGAACATATGAACACTTATTATTTATTTACATGTATAGACAAATTGACGATAGATTATATGTAGTAAAGTAATATGTATATTTAAGTGTAGGCATTCATAAATTATAAAAATAAATAAATAACATTAATAAAAGAGATAGTAGATAAAACTAGATTATGTAGAGAAAATATAGAATATACCTTTATATGTATGACACACACACACACACACACACACACACATATATATATATATATATATATGTACCTTGTATTTGAACCTGTTGGCATATCTAAAATTTTGAAATGGCATGTTAAAAGATTAAAATGTTTTTAGCAATGTTTGATCCAAAAAAGAATAAGAATAGTCAATATACTTTATAAAGAGGTGATGTAAAGAGTATAAAAAATAAAATTTGAAATAACGTGTTACAAGATTAAAATATTTTAGTAATGCTTGATTCGAAAAATAAGAATAGTCAATACATTTTATAAGGGGTGATGTAAAGAGTATAAAAATAGGCCTAACTATTAGGACTCATTCTATAGTCACATTAAAAAAAATATAATTCCACAAGTTAATTATTTTTAGCCTTTATGCATCTCTAAATTCATTTGGAAGTCCCAATTCGTGAGCTTTATTTTTTCCTACTCAAGTACCTGAATGAATATTATTTCACCCTTTAAAACTTCAATTGAGAATTTTAGATGATAATTTTTCCTATTCCTTAAGATAAAGGCCTAAGTCGATATGTATTTCTTTTCCCAATTTTAAAACACTAAACGAATAATATTTTAACCTTTCGAAACTTTATTTGGAAAACTTTTAAAACTATAAGCCCCTCCTTTCAACTTAAAAGGCCTGAAAGAAAAAATGCTAACCCATTTTTTAAGAAAAAGTAATATTTTGTATCATTTATTCTAAAGTATTTCCACAAAATTCACAAACAAATAATATTAGCTCACATAAATAATCTTCAAATAAAAAGACAAGCAATGTATCGAAAACTTAAGAGTTATGTAGGCATAAGTAAAGGTTAGTCAACATATCAAAATAATATAATCAAACTCGAAAAAGGAAAGGCTAGGAAATGTTGGACTCCTATTTATGAGACTCCAAGTATTGCGATGATCCTAATTTGCTGTTGGCCTAATATCTTAGGCCAATAACGAGTTTTAAAGTAGAAACTCCAGCCCTCCAGTTGTACATGAAAATATAAGAAGAGGAAACAAATCAATAACATAAGAAATATATATAAAAAAAATGGATAGCTAAGATTACCGATTTAGAGCAAACTCAGTAATTGAGAAAAAAAATATTCATATTATCCCCTTGAAGTAACAAATATCACGTAGGACTTCAAAAGATGGAACACAACTCACAAGAAAACAAACTAAATAAACATGGCAAGTAATAGTAACAACAAATTATGATTCAAAATCAAGTTTATTCAATCGACTTCAAACAACTGCAATTGTTTCAATGTCTTGAGACAACTTATCTCAAAGCTTCAAATTCTTGTACCTATTTTGAAGATGATATTAATGAAATACTAAGTAAACAAGGGATCTGATGTTGAAAATAAAAGTGGAAGGTACACAATATATTCAATAAATGTTCAACTAGCTAGTTTTAAGGTGAGAAACAAATGCTTTAATCCTATTTTCCCTTTATAAGAAATGTCAACTAAAAAAAAATATTAGAATGGAGAAGAAGAGTCCTGCAACGATGTCAATGGAACAGTGACCATAGCATCAACATTTCGCAAATAATGGAGTGTGTTATGAGAACACTACCAAGTATTATCCACAAAAGATCAACATAAGAGAGGGAAATATTTTTTAAAGTAAAACGAAATGAACCAGCAACAGCCAAAAAATAGTCCATCCACACTTTAAAAGTGATTATTTAGACAAAGTTCGGCTACCTTTGAAGGCGTAAACAAAGTTTAGAATCGAAACTCCTCAAACTTTAAATGAAATCTGACTTTCGAAACAATGAGATTACTTATAAAATTTTAAAGATGCAGAACATTGGCCTAAACGTGAATGTCATTTAAAAGCAGAGAGCAACACAAATCATCTCATGAAATCGTTGTAAAACTTCCAAGGTAGAAATATAAACATGTCTTGCGTTTTTTTTTTTTAGCCGATTCTAACTCGAGTTTGCATTAACAACATAAGGAGCCGGGGGTTTCCATATTTTACAGACAACAAACTTATGACTTTCTAAAAAAAAATAACTCTAGAAAGGAATCAAACAAGCAGCCCCAAATTAGTTAAAAATTCTAGCATATTCAACTGAAGAAAAAATAAAAAATAGATGGATACGAATCTGCAAAACTCACTTCTGAGCTTGGAAAAGTCATAAAACCATCTGCCAGAAACTTTGGTTTGAAACTTAGGTTAACATAAACTTTAAATTTTAAATAATGAAAAATATAGGATTTAGAACAAGATGTCAAGAAGTCTAGGTTATGCTGAAAAACAGGGGCTCATATCATTCTAAAACACTAGTCAAAATAAGATTGTATCATGTTAGAGGAAGAAAACCATTAAATCTAGATTTTTTACAAGTAATAATGTGCAACTATGTGAAGTCGCAGCTAAGCACGGATGAAGTAAGACCTTAAAACTCAAAAATCGCAATTCTTAACAGAAGGTCAGCAACATCCTTACTACGTAATCACAGACATCTTAACAGGACATTGTAGGAAGTTCACTTATAATGGAGGATAGGGACATCAAAGCAAATACTAAACGTAATCTACATATGTAGTTTCTGATCGAGTCATCTTTTTCGATAGATTTTGTCTACATCTGGATCACATACACAATACCCACACAACTATAGATTCTGACAAATAAATAAGCAGGAGTAAAACACACACCTGGCCTAATATATTTTATTATGTTTCAGCCAATTTATACAACAAATGCTAAAGATTTGGATAATTTTACCAGTTGGTTCCACGAGAAGTCATATCATCACATTAGTGTTATTACAAGGAATTTTTGGCTCTAGTTTCATGAAATCAACAGACACAATAAAATTGTTTCTTTATGCGCTGATTGTTAATGGAATATTATGTTTGAAGGAAGAAATTTAGTCATTTTAATTCAGGATCCTAATAAGATACGAGTATCACAACATTATTTAAACTATCCCCAGGTTGGTTTTGAATTAAAGCTAAAACAAGGCAGATCATGTAAGCATTTAACAACAGAAAACTAGATCAAATTTGAGAACCTTTAAATGACCATAATTGATTCATAAAAAAAAAACTATAATAGGGGAGATTACAGACCTTGTATAGGGCAGCAAACTAAAGCTTTGGCGTTAAAGATTCAAACTCCTTTCCTGAACTCAAATCGTTTTTCTCCTTGTTTTTTTTTTTGGATTATTTATGAATGTTCATGGATTTTCTCGATTCTCTCTTTTTTCTGATGCCCTTTTTTTTCTATTTTCTAGATTGTTTTTTTTTGGATCGTTCTTGGCTGATTTTCCCGGCCTCCCTCGATTGAGAACCCAAGGGGTCTTTTATAGGTAATTTTGGAGAGGCTTCCACTCTCATACCCATAAGATTAAGGGTGAGACGAACCAAAATCCGATGGTTCTTCGCGTCCCCCACTTTTCAGACGGAGCAATGGTGATGGTCGAGACTTCTAGGCCTTCTTTGGGTCAAAAATAAATTGGAAAAGATGTAAACTTGATAGAAAAGGGGGCTGTGATTGATAGACGGCGGAGATAATGTTGGAAACCGCCGGATATTGTCGTTCTTTGGCGGTTCCTGGCCGTTCTTGATGGGACGAAACGATGGGAGATTGATGAGAGAAGACGAAGGCGCATGGGGAAGGTGAGCGTGCAGCATGAAAAACGCCTGGGGAAGGAGGAGAAAGAGTGAGGCATCGTCTTTTTTTCTGGAAAAAGAAAAAGACGTTGGGGTGTCGGTCTGGGGAAGAAGCGTCATAGCAGGCGGCTGATGGGTTGTACTAAAAAAGATGAAAGTGTCTCATTTAATTCGGGCCGTCCGATCGTTTGATCTGACGGTTAAGATAAATCAGGAATTAAAAGGAAAGGTTATATATATATATATATATATATATATAATAATGGTAAAAGCTTAATTAATTAACTAAGACCGTTAGATTTAATCGTAGGGTCAAGATTTAAGCTAAAGAAGCACAATCCATGTGCTCGCCTACGTGGCATACACAAATTGGCCGGTTTAAGAAGACTTGGATTGCCAAAATTGCTCAAATTAAATTCATTTAAATTCTAACCTCTCCTTTATTAAATAGTCATAAGAGATAATTATTTCGCAAGATTAGCTTATTTGATAAAATAGTTGTTCTTAAAAATCAAATTAATAGAAATTAGTAACTCATTAATTAATGAAGCTTTCTAATTTTAAACAATGTATGAAAAAATAACTATGGCGACAAAAGAAATTATATTTGAACAAAAATAGATTCAATTCTTAAGAACGACACTTTAAAAAAAAAAAATGAGAAAGTAAGTAGTAAGATATATATAATATATTTAATCCTTATAAGAAATAGCATTTGTGAAATAAATTTATCAGGTAAAATAAATAATCAAAAATCTTTTCGTATTCCTATAAAATTTTCATAACATATATATTTTATTATTATTATTATTATTATTATTATTAGATGTGGAGAGCCAAAATTGGGTGTCAACAGTCGTAAGGTGTCAAAGGATTTCAATTTTCACCGAAACATAGTGATCTGCGTGGAGAATTTTTTCTATTTAATTCAATGAACCACTTAGTTCAAGATTTGTTCACTAAGTAGTCAATGATTTAGAAATCCTTCACTAGCTAATGGTTCAAGTCCAAAAGACACCATTATTGATGCATGTTGCTAGATTAATGTCTGAAAATATTTTTTGAATTTTTGGAAGATAAAAATTTCTTGAAACAAGTGGGGGATTGTAAGAGTTAGTGTTTCAATTAATTTTGAAACAAATTCATCCGTTAATAGTTTTGAAATAACAAAATATATGAATGTGAGTAGTAACATTCATTTTTGTTTTAATTCTACGTTATAGATTTTTGTAAGATATTTTAAAACTCTATGTTATAGGTTTTTGAAAGTTATTTTTTTCTTTTCAATTCATGAACCTATAATAAATACTATTTAGTTAAAAGTTTTTTCTTGCAAAAAAATTGTCCTATAAATTGAGTTTCTATTTGTTG
>JAJOOF010005427.1:0-24127 GCA_029582545.1 Solanum lignicaule
CTCAAATGCAAATTAATAACAAAACATTCTAAAAATAAAAGAAAGAGAGTCAAAGGGATCATCCTGCTAGGCTAAGCGTTGGGTGAACTGTACATGTCGGTGACTCTTTCTATCGGGGAATCAGTGCTCGACTCATCAGCATCATTGGCTCTACTGGAGCCCACCATCGATGTATCCCGCAAGAAAGTCTCTACCGTAACAAACAACATAGAGAGGTCGGTGGACTTCAGCTCATCCACATCTCTCCTCAACCCAGCAATATCGGCCTTCAAAGTCGTCACATCATCTGAAACACCTCGACCTTGCTCACAAGCCTCTACCCTCATAGTAAGGGCATCCAGTGCAAACCTGTGGCCATCAATCAACTCCCGATGCTCTCTCATATTAGCCCTAATCAGCGCCAAGGCAGCACCAATCACCCGCTCTATCAACCCAGGCACAACGGCCTCAACCTGGGAGGTGTGCACATCTACAAATTGAGCCAGATAGCCCATCTTGTACAACCTGGCCTGGGTGATAAGGGTCGGAAGGTAGCAACACCAATAACAACAATAGTGGGGGGGGGGGAGCAGTAGATGAACTAGGAGGTGCAGAAGTAAAGGGGCAAGACGTACCTGTAGACTTACTGGCATGCGGGGGAAGTATTGCCTCAGTCGGCAACATATCAACATCAACTACCGGGGACGTATCCACCGATGCATCTCTCTTCCTGTCAGCCTCATCCCTCATGTACTCGGTCTCGATCCATTAGATGTCAGTAGAGGAAGTGGGAGTCACTTCCACATCTATCTTCTCATTCATAGGGACACGAGCCCACCTGCACACCTCAGTAATCAACACCGGAAAGGGAAGAGAGGTCTGCCTCTCCTTGGCCCTCATGGCCATCTCATGCTCTATAATCAACCCTAAATTCAGTCTCCCCCGATCCATAATAGAGCCCAGACACGTAGCTTTCAGATGTCGAATGATCGACTCATTCTGTGAAGGCATAATGGTGCTGCTAATGAACCTGAACCAGTATCTGATAGCCATGTTTGAGTCCTTCTTCTCAATCGGTACACCGACCTCGATCCACCTCGGTGTCACATCAGAAACTGGGGGCGCCAACCAACCCTTTAGATCATCTAGGGTCTTCTTTTGGATGAGGTCAATGTAGTAGTGCATGACATTCATAGTACAACCGATCACCTCATTAATCTCAGTGTTGCAGCACTTCACCTTCTGCCCCTGACTACCACATAATCTACCAGTCTAAACGCGTTGGCCTTCTTTTTCCCCTTTGGTACGTGCTCCCCATATGCTGAGTAGAACTTCCGACCCAATTAGAAATGTACGGACCTCAGGGATTTGTGAATATCTCAAACTTGTGGAACTTTAAGGTGTTCCACACCTCTGGGTACCTGTCTACCACACCGTTAGTAGACAACCTCTTTTCTTCTAGGATTGTCCTCAAACCCTCTGCCTATAATTTGTTAAGTGACCGGGGTTAAAAAGCTTGAACTGTTGGAGGGGCCTACACTATTGCCTGGGCTGGAGCTGGAGGAGGAGGCATATGAGGCACCAAGATCCTAACTGAATCATTCATCGACTTGGAGCATAGCTCCGCTCTCCTAGCCTGTAGGAGCTGGTCATTTTCCGGCTTAGAGACGGAGGCCAGAGAACTGTCCTCAGAGAATGGCCCTCACTCTCAGAAGTAGTGAGGTGAGTGGCATAAATGCGCTCACTTCGGAGTTCCCCTCCGCTGGTGTGGGTTGTACGAGACCCTTCCCTTTACCTTTCCCCCTTATTGGAGGAATTTTAGCTGGTGCCCTCCGGGAGGGTGCAGCCTCTTCATTGGTGACAATGCCTCTGGTCCGCTTGCGGGACGGTTGATTTCTTCCGGCAACCTTTGGTCTAGCCATTTCTCCAAAACAAAACCATATATGTTAGATGAAATTCAAGAAAAACTGCAAAATTATAAAACAGTGAAGGAAGACTCGCCGAACCGATCGACAAGTCGCTGAATCCCTTCGGTGAGCCAAGTCGGGCACGTCAAATGTTCTAGAATCAAATTTGTCAAAACTCAGCACATGTTGGCGATGTCTAGGGCCTTTCGGCGAATCGCTGACACTATTCAGCGAACTAAAAGTAGCACGCCGAAAGTTACAAAATAATTTCAGAAATGCAGGGCATAGAAGGGCGATCAGAAGGGTCTTTCGGCGAGTCACCAAGTGAACTCGATGAGCTCAAGCATATCACTGAAAGTTATAGAACTCAAATCAGAAAAATGCAAGATAAAAAGGCGATCAAGGGGTCTTTAGGCGAACCGCCGAACCATTCGGCGAGCTCGACCCTGTTCGCCAAATTGTCCAACTTGCCAGATTTTTACCACGACCTTCAAAATCTAACCCGCAGCCCACGAAAACAAAATTAACCACTATTCCTTATAATTAGGCTTAGACCCATACTACCCATGCCTACGGGGTACTCATACTTCCCCCGATTTAGCCAAATTGGCTACTTGACGTCTTTTGCTTTTAAGAATGATGTCAACCGCTCTATCATTGGGAAAAATCCGACAATCATCACAGTTTGAGGTTACTCAAACTTCACCCACACTAGACTCACAATAAATTCAACACAACCCACATATTTAACAAGCAAATACACGGGATTTCACAAATTAAGGCCAATTAATATCAAATGAAATGAGATACGGGCATGCGTTATCAACACACATTCGATAAATCACAATATGCAATGAAAACAATCAATCACTGATCAAGCATTTGAATTTACTAAAGCTTAATGACGGGGTTCAGATAACAAACCTCAGAAGTAGAAGATTGAAGTGCTAGGCTAGCAAAGAATCCTAAATTCCTGTCCGAGTAACAGATCCCACACAAAAAACAAGACACACTAGTACAGAAATGCTAAAATATGCGGTTGTGAAAGTATAGAAGTCGAAAAGTATAAAATGAGGAGGATTTTGAATTTTAAAATGGTTCAACGCTTTGTGACCTTTCAGTTCGCGCATTGATCGGCGAAGTCACTTACATCGCCAACCCATTCGACAATGAACCATAAGGTCCTTTGGTACGCCAAGTTTTACAGAACCTCTTGCTAGCTAGAAGGCTCAAACGGTGATCCAGATTGGGCTCGCCGACCTATTTGGCGAGTCGCCGACTGGTTCCTAGGCATGCCTAATTGCTCTTTCCCCAAAATTTCAACTTTTCAACCTGCAAATTCAACACCTATTATTCAAACAACAATAAGAAAAGATTAAACGCTTGGGTTGCCTCCCAAGAAGCACCTTATTTAATGTCATGGATACGCTTTCAAGGTTCATTTTTCGGGTTAGCCAAGGTATCACTTGGTAGACCCCCTTTTGGGCTTGGGTTCAAATGAGATGAGATTTGACCCATTTGTGTTTCCAGTTGTTTGATGGACACCGAGTGAGAGGTAACAGTCTGGTTTAGTATGGAGACATCTTCTTTCATTTCTTTAAGCACCTTGTCCGATCCTTCCACTTTATTGAGAATGCGTGCAAACATATATTTAGTGTGAAAGTTCTCCGGGTCAACCTGTTGTTCTTTTGGCTTTCGACGCTCATGAGGATGAACATATCTCTCCTTGTCACCATCTCGTTCCTTCCAACTAGTACCATAATCACACTATTCCCTGTCACAGTCTCTCCAACCGTCATCACGCTCTCTATTCCAACCTTGGTTCCTGCCCAACCTTTGATAGTTCGGACGAAAACCTCCTCCTTGATTTGCAAGAAAATTCACTTCCTCATTATATAGAGCCTCAAAGTGTGCATCATCGAGGTTCACCCCACTAAGACCAACTGCATTCATGACCCTTAAACCACTACCCATTACATTCTTTGACAAAAGATCCAATTGAGTCATCATTTTGGCCATGTTTTGATCCTGCTCTTGGTCTTTTTCTATATGCTCCTTTCTCATCCTAAAAGTTAAAGGAGACACCTGATCCTCCCGAGTATACCAAGCTCGGTTTATCTTCGTCATCCCATCAAGCAGAGTTGACGCTATCTCAAAAGGTTGTTGCATAATACCTCCTTGGACAAGTTGATCAACCACACCTTTGTTCACCGAGTCTAGACTCTGGTAGAAGTGTTGTACCAACACGTTGTTTGGCAGCTCGTGAGTTGGACATTGAAGTAGCAACTTCTGAAATCTTAGCCACGTCTCATGGATTGGCTCACCCTCTAAATGTTTAAAGCCCTAAATATTGTCTCTCAATGTCATCATCTTTGAAGGAGGGAAAAACCTTATGTAGAATGCCTCAGTAAGTTCATCCCAAGACGTAATAGAATCCCTCGGTAGATCAGCTAACCATTTGGTCGCTTTCTTCATCAAAGAGAAAGGGAACAACCGGATATGGACCAACTCTTGTGAGATCTTTTTGAATGAGAATGGACCACAATGTCCACAAAGTTTCGAATATGATCATGGGTATCCTCATGAGCTAGCCCTCCGAATAGTCCTTTCATTTGCAAGAGTTGTAACATCGTGCTAGTCATGTGGAAGAAAACATTTCCCACGACCTGAGGTAAATGGATAGCACCTATGCCACCTAATTGAACTGGTTCATTAACATCATTCAGATTTCAATTGTCATCATGGTGGCCAAATTGGCTACCGTTACTTCCGTCCTAGATGGCGAAAGTCCAGTAGCCGAAAGCATCATAACTATCTGAGGGCCTCGCACCGGCGCTAGTTGAACCTTCTTCGGTCTCTTTTAGCGGCGGGCGTTCACACTTAATTCATCACATGTTCACAAACAGCAAATAACAAACACAAAACAAAGTAAGTCGATTCAACTACAGACAAGATTAGATCACAATTATACTTCAATAAGAGAATTCAAAAAACCACTCCCCGACAGCGGAACCAATTTTTATAACGCTCAACTACACCTCATCCAATACTAGGTGTAGGCGATCACAATCTAGTATAAACCCAACAAAGAGTTGGGGTCGATCCCATAGGGAGTGATACAAGTTAGAATTCAGTTATGAAGTGAAGGCATGTTCTAATCGATTGTAGGAATAGAAATTATCGAGATCATTCAATTAAATCTAAGGGGTTGACAACAAATGTCAAATGGGGGGTGGGTTAAGGTTTGCTAATTAACAGCTATAGAAAACAAGGGAGTAATCAAGTAGATAAGAGATACTTGGGGATGTGATCGATTAATTGTCAATTCCGCTATACCGGGGGTGATTATTAATTACCAAAGTTTGTTGAATCTTAGTGGGTAGGCTAAGCTTTAGATGTAATAGCCATCTCTCGATCAATGGTCACGAATCAAGCTAGCTCTCTTGAACCTCAACAAGCATCAACTATAAACAGCTCAAAACCTTAATTTATCTACCCTCTTGAGCTAGATAGGTAGGATCGAATTAAGATTCACTCTCTCGAGCTAAACCCACAACAACCCAGTCACTACAATCATCAATCGATAATCTTAATTCTAAAACCTCTCTCTCTCTCGAGTAAGCATAGAATGATAATCTAGAACGGTATTTGCAACTACAATTCATAAGTTAAAACTTAATTACCAACTAAACCCAATTCAAAACTGCATTTAAATCAGTAATTACTAATACCCATAAGCTAAATTAGACTATCAATCACATAATCACACCTTCAAGAATGGGGGTTTTATCCACTCATCATAAAAAGTAAGAAATCAATACCAATTACATACTCCATAATCTGTGTATTAAAATCCACGTCTTTACAATGATCCAAATTGCTCAATATAAAAAACCCAACTAAAAATCTACTAGAAAACTCCTACCACTAAGAAAAGTACTATTCAAAATGAAAGTTCCAAGTTCAACAATGGAGAAAATTACTTAGGATATCACTGGGATCCTTTTGAATTTTAATTTATACTATCTCAAATTTTGGCATTTAGGGTCATTCAACGGAGTTAGTCAAGCAGCTGACCACGTCGGCGATGCGCCAATGGCTCCACTCCATCGTTGGTTTTCTTTGACTCTTCATCCTTCAGACCCTGTAACTTTAGGCAATCCAAGTTTGTGTCGCCGATTTGTTCGGCGGTTCGCCGAATGTCCAAATCCATCGCCAAGTTGGATTCTCACCAGGGCTGGTAGTCTGGAACTTTAGGTGAGTTGAAGTGCCACTCGACGAGTCACCAAGTGGCTTTGGCGATTCTCAGTTTTTACTATCTTCAGCCTTTTTCATCTTTTCACTCCTTTTTGCCCGGTAATATCCTTGCCTTGCTCTTTTGCCTTTTTATTTGCAAATTAACATTTAAACATTAGCTTAGAGCACAAAATAGGCATTGAGGACACTAAAACCTTTAATAACAACCCCTAAATGAGTCGAAATCCCAGACTCATGAGATTGCACACTCCAATTTATGGGGGTAGGTTAGGTTATGATTGGGCTCCAGTTAGGTTATTCTTTGGCTATATTATGTTCTTTGTTAATAATTATCTGATTGGCTTTGCTTTAAAAATTGTTGCTATGAGTCCATATGACCCTGGGTAGTTGACTTGGTATCTTAGTTTCATACTATTAGGTTGTTGGCTTACATACCAGGTGCGTTCTTTACTTATCTTCTTACCCCTTTTTTCCCCTATTTCTATGCTTTATTTCTTGTCTACTTTAGTATCTTCTATTTAGTTGTTTGTGTTATCTTTTGAGCTCAGTCGGTCGTTACTTAGTAAGTACCATCTTTGGTACTCATACTATAGTTCTGCCCTTGCAGATTTTAGTTGAGTTATCCTCGTTGATTTTGAGTTGTGTAGAGCAGCTTGGAGAGTCGGAGATTAAAGTGAGCTCCTAGAATCTGGAGTTATCGGTTTCCGTCTACTTTGGGTAGGCTTAGTCTTTAAATTGTATTTAGAGACAACCTATACTTGTCTTGTATTTGTAAAAGCCTTGTACTTCTTTTTTAGATTAGATGTTGAACTACTAATTGATACTAGGTCTTGGGATTGTTCTTGTATTGTTTCTGTTACTTATCCTTTCTCTGCTTTGTACTAAGCTCTTACTTCTTGTTGTTGGCTTCTGCTTGGCAGTCTGTTTCTTATGGCTCCAGGCTAAGGGTTTGTCTTACCTACTGGTGGGGTGTAGTAGGTGTCATCATGACCTTTGAAATTAGGTCATGACAGTTTGGTATTAGAGCTCTAAGTTAACCTACATCGTTAGTATAATGACAAATGCCTAGTAGAGTCCTATGGATCGGTGCAGAGACGTCTATATCCAATCTTCGAGAGGCTATAGGGCATTCTTAGGAAATTCTTTTTTTACTCTTATCGTGTGTTTTCTCTTTGAGTAATCTCTAAAACTGGTTCTTTGGAATCTACTCTCTCCTTGATGGTTATCACGAAGCATTCAGTAGACTTGGGTAAAGCATCAACACATTCCACTAGAGTTTCAGCACGTAATCGGGCTAGGAGGACTCAGTCAGGCATGTACCTTGAGGTCGGAGGAATTCCTAAGAATTCAGAGAGTCAAGGGAAAACCTAGATTTTGGCATGGTTTTTGGCTACCTCGGTTCCTTAGTATTCAGTATTAGGAGGCCCGAGCTCCTCCGAGGGTACACCTCAGGTTCTTGGTGCAACGGGTTTTCCTCAGAGTAGAGTTGGGTTGAATGGTCCCCAATAGGGTTTGTTGTCCATTTCTGACTATGTGTTGGGTTTTCTAGAGAGGGTAGGGCATAACCCCACATTGTTTCCTTCAGATTAGGAGTTGAGTCAAGGGCTGATCGGAGGGTTGGTTTTGCCTCTTCATTCAGAATTGGAACATCTAATATCAGCTTGGTCTACCTTTCCCCTTGTTGCAATTCATGTGAGGGATGTGGAGCAGGCATGCTTGGAGACTTACAGTGATGGTGGTAAGAGGCTTTCCAATTTGTACAACAGTGACAAAATTACACTTTGAGGTGAGTATCAATTCACTGAGGGACATCTTTCTTTTCGACCTATCAAGCCAATGGAGACAACATCTCTGGTACCACGGGGTTCTGAGGTAGATTGTGGTGCTGGCGGCAGGTAGAGTTTAGGTCAGACTTCTCATGTTGGTCATTCTGGACCTTTGAGTATTGTGTCACTCTAGTTGGGTCTTTGCATCAGTTGCTCTTGGTAATGGTTGTTACGGGTGTGGCGAGACAGGCTACTATGTTATAGATTGTCGCAAGGCCTTAGTGCAGTTTGATTTAAGGATTGTGTATATTTTTTCTCTTGTAGTTGATTTCTTTTAGTAGTGGATCGACTAGGATGTGTTGCTTCAATTGGGAGTAGTGGATAGGTAGCCCCCGTGCCTTTGTCTTTGCCTTGATTGTCCTATTGTGGTTGTGGCCTTTGGATTGATGGTTTCCCTTTTTGCCTCCTTTGTTATGTGCTTTTGTTGTGATGTTGATCCTTGTTTCATAGGTGGCTAGACCAGCTTTTCTCAATTTGTTATGTAGGGCCTAGTTGGCTTAATTGTGAGTCGTCCTTTTTGAGTAGTAGTTGAGGGATTTTTAGTTCTCAAAGTTGTGTGTTCGGTAGTTAGCCTTCTTTAGTTGTGGTAGTCCTTTTTGGTTTCTTTCTCCCTTTTCCTTAGTCTTTTCTTGAATGTAGAGTTGTATTTTCGCTCATTTGCTCACTTGGATTCATCCGTTTCTTGTGGTCTTGGAGGTTTGTTATGGCTAGCTAGAAGTTGGAGGTGTGGTCCCTTATTGGTCTTTCAAAATTTCCTTTTGTTGGAGTAGGTTACTAGAGCGGGGCTTAGAGCTACTGCCACAACCCAGGGGTACCCCCTAGACGTAACATGGCATACAAGACCCCGAGAGGCCTCATATAAGCCATTTAGCTTTCATAACATAAGACAATAGAAATGAGCGGGAATTTAAAACTTTTTCAACAATATCAAAGTCTTTTATAAACGAAGCGGAAGTCTAATACACTTTGTCTCAAACCATCTAAAACTTGAATATTTTGGGACACAACCCATACAATAGTGTTCAAAAGATAAAATGAAAGAACATAAGAGAAATGGTGGTCATATCCTCGAATAATATGAGGACTCACCAATCTTCAAGTCTTTCTCTACTATGATCCTAGCCACGGGGATGAGAGTCGAGATCGCCGGACCCTATATTTGGATAAGAAATGTAGGCAAGAGTATGTGTTAGTATAATGTACTAAATATGATAAGCTAACATAAACATCAACATAAGCATAAGAGATAACAACAAAATTCATAAGCATAATCAATGCACATAAATCATCATAACATGGGAGGAATACTTCTTGAAGTAACCTCAACTTATCCTTAGTCAAGACTTGGGTCATCCACCTTAGTCAAGCATATCATGGAAGGCAACTCAAGCAACAATCAATGCTTATCATTCATCATACATAGTCTAGCTTATCTTTTATAGACACATGGAATTGCCTTTTTGCCTTAATACTGAGGAACGTGAGTAGTCGCCTCTAGTCCTTCTTAACATATAGATCATGGGTAGTCGCCTCTAGTCCAACTTAACATATGGATCAAGGGTACTCGCCTTTTGTCCAACAACATGTGACATGAGTATTCTATAAGGATCATGGGTATTCTCCTATTGTCCAATCATATCTTAAGAACATGGGGATTCACCTCTTGTTCAACTTTAAGCAATAAGGTAATCACCCCTCTATTCTACTTTATGGAATACGGGTAATCGCCATATATCCATCTCATTTAGAGGTCATAGGTAATCGCCTCAAGCCTTATCCATATCTTAGCCATTAGCATAGATTCATTTTAGGTGAGCAATCATTTCAACCTAGAATCATTCAATGTGAGAAAACCTTTCACATGCATAATTATAAGCAATTCATGTGGGAACTATCCGTTCCACAACAATTAGATCAATAGTCAATAATTGATAACATAAGCTTTACTCTCCAAGCCCTATATCTCATAGTCATTCTATATGCTTAATCTCAAGCAATTGAATATCATAATCATCTCATGAGCTTCAATCTCAAAGAAATCTAATCATGATTTACCATATAAGCTTCAATTCTAATGTATCTCATCAATCCTAGATTGAATACATCTAAACCCACAAATTCTCTTTTCATGGCATAAAGCCCATTTACATCAATTTCATCTTTCTAGACATAGGTTAGGCATGGGTACATGTAAATTCATCCTAAAACATGTAATGCTATAAATTCAATAAAAAACAATCACAATCCACTCAATTGGATCAACATTCATCAATACCCACAACATTGGAAGAAACCCTAACTCAAATTTGGGAATGACATTTTCTCAATTGAGGAATCATAGGGACTCCATGGATGGAAGGAATCCAAGGATGAAAATCCATCATACCTTGATTACAAAGCCCACAAATGCTTGAGGAATCGAGACTTGACCTTGATCCTAGCTCCAACTCTTTATTCTTCTTCAAGTTCTAGAGAGAGAAATATTGAGAGGAAGACTTTGGGTTTCTTTTGGTGAATTTGAGAGAATGAAATAATTTGAGGGTTTAAATCCTTTATATAGGGGTCCTAAACATAGGCAAAATGACGTAGTATATGAACTAATTAATTAGGAAAAGACCCAACTGCTCTTAAAGTAACTGCCAATTGCTGACCCACGAGACCCCACTGACAGACCGTGGTCAGGATGATGGTCCTGCACGGCCGTCGTTGGTGGTCAAAAAGTTGGGGTTTGGGGTCTTGGACCACGAACCGTGGTCTGACCGATGGTCCGTTGGTCAGACCGTGGTTCCTGGACCTCTGGACATACTAGGTGGGTGCCTAGTCCACGAATCAGGCCTACGGTCCATGGTTCTACCCACGGGCTGTGGTTGGCCTCCGTGGCTGGCACCTGTAATCTCTGAAAAGTTTGTTATGTTGCCCTCTTTCGAATTCAGGGTGTTACATTATCTCCCCCTTGGGACCATTCGTCCTTGAATGAGATTCAAACTGGTTCTAAAAGAGTAGGAGAGGAACTAGCAATCCAACCTACAATGTAATGCATACAACCATTGAGGAACTATCGACTCCAAGCTGGGACGAAACATCACATGAGGGGTGAAACTAACTCTATCATCCCATTATGCATGCAATGCACATAATAAGGAGGAAACATCCTCTCCAAGCTAATCATACTCAAATGCATCTCAAGGGAAGGTAGGAACTACATCTAGAAACCCAATATGCATGAAATTTCAACATTTACTCATGTTCAAGGAGGAATTACCTTCTCCAAGCTAAAAGCATTCTCAACACAATCTCATGGAGCTCATATGCAATTCGTTCTCAAAAAGCATAGGTAAGGCATGTTCATCAATTCATCTCATGAAGTCTAAAGGCAACTGATATTCAATGCACAAAAACATGAGGAAAATCATGACCTTGTTCAATTGTTAGTAATTAATACACATACAGAGAGAACCATCTTTCTTTCAAACAAACAAAATTGGAGTACCCCGTGATGAAATACTTGGCCTAATGAAACCCTTATCTAATAGATCCTTAAACTGATCCTTTTACTCTTTAAGTTCTATCGGAGCCATTCGATAAGGAGGAATAGATATGGGTTGTGTACCTGGAAGAATGTGAATTCAAAAGTCTATTACCTTTCGGGATGATCATAGGGCAACACTTCTAGAAACTCATTAATAACTAGAACTAACTCAATAGTAAGGGCTTCAAAATCTGTATCCCTAACCCAAATAAGATGGTAGATGCAACCCATAGAAATTATCTTTCTAGTTTTATGGCATGAGATAAACTGACCTATAGGTGCTGAATTGCCACCCTTCCACTCTAAGACTTGTTCATTCGCAAACTGAAATTTTACCTCTCGGATCCTACATTCAATGGAAGCATAACAAGAATAAAGTCAATTCATACCAAGAATGATATCAAAATCTATCATGTCTAATTCTACAAGATCAACTGTGATGATTTTCAAGGAAACTAATTTCTGTAGACCCTTTTCGCAATAGTAGAATCATAGATAGGAGTAGAGATTGAGAAAGGTTCTAGACTGATTTTAGGATTGACATTAAACTTCACAACAAAATATGGAGTCACAAAAGACAATGTAGCACCTGGGTCAAGAAATGCATAAATATCAAACTAAAATACTCGTAACATATTAGTGAGTACATTTGGGGAACTCTCCTGACGATTTTGAAGGGCATAAAACATGCTCTAAGGCTGACTACTAGAACCATAAGAAACGCCCTATTGAGTCGAGTGACCTGAAGAAGCATTAAGATGAGCTTGAAGATCATCTCTACCCTTGATAGCATGCGAAGGGTAATCTCTCATTTTATGTCAGCCTTACCATAACCGAAACATGTACTAGAACTGACTAAGAAATATCTTGGATGATTCTTCCCATATCTCAGATAGAGGGGAAAGTATGACCACTAGGATAACTCTCTTGTGGCTTAAAGTTAGACACCCTATCCTTATTGAACCTTTGAACCGGAGCACTAGGTGAAGTTGGGCTAGAGAACTTCTGTAGAAACTGAGAACGACCACCTCCACCAGACCTTGAATGAGAGAAATCACCACTATCTGTCCTTGCCCTCTTTGTTTCTCTGGCACTGTCTTTGAGATTTTCCTCCTCCATTTCATGATCATGGGTCACCAATCTTAAAATCTCCATCTCCTTAATCATCATGGTTGTTCTACACTCTTTCACCATCATTTATGAATCACTAGAAACAAACTTACTCATACGAGTTCTAGAAACAACAATCATTGTCGGAGCATACTTTGACAATTTAATAAACTTCATAGAGTATTCCTTCACACCCATACTACCTTTTCTTAGGTTTATGAACTCTTGAACTTTAGCCTCCCTCATCTCAAGCGGAAGAAGTGATAGAGAAATGCTCTTTTGAACTTGTCCCAGTCCAAGGGACCCACATTAATAGCCCTCTCTTTTTTCCATTGAGAAAACTACATTTGAGCAATCAACCCCTTTCAATTGGTAAGCGGCCAAGTCCACCTTTTCAACTAGAGTCACACCTATAGTGTCCACAATCGTTTGGATTCCTTCAACAAACCCTTATGGATCTTCATCAACTATCAAGCCATGGAATTCTAGATGATTCATCCTCATGAAGTCTCAAATCCTTTTCGCCATCGTACCCACATTTGGGTCCATGAGAACTACAACCTCTCTATTAGCTTGTGTCGTCATAGCTTGGGACAACACTTTGTAAGCAGCCCTAAATTCCGCATATGATACTTTCTCGTCAAAATGATCATTTGGAGCTTGAGGAACTTCAAGTTCCACATTCAAGTTCCTTCTCAATGGAGCTCTTCTTGGAGGCATGTTCTGAAAAAATGCATAGAACACGAATTAGTGTTCAATTCTATCACACAACTTTAGAGAAAAGAAAGAAGTGACATTTCTTAAAATTTCATAGCTTCCTATACATAAATGTGACACGCTTCATACTCATGAATAATACATTACTAAATGCGTCTTGTCAGACACCCTGAGGCTCTTTAAACTTGATGCTCTTAATACCAAATTTGTCACAACCCAAGACTGCCCTCTAGACATTGACTCAAAATAAGGTGAAATTTCAATGGTCAGAAGCTTGTGAGAAAAGTTTCTAAGAGTTGAAAAATTGACTCACTTCATCCCCTATTTTGACATTACTAAAAGGATCGGATGGTTTTATGGTATATTGTGATGCTTCATGGATTTTTCTTGGTTTTGTTTGATCCAACATGAGAAAGTCATTGCTTATGCTTTAAGGCAATTGAAGGTACATGAAAAGAACTATTTGACTCACGAATTGGAGTTAGCGGTGGTGGTTTTTGCTTTAAAGATTTGGAGACATTACCTTTACGGTGTTATGGGGATGTGTTCACCAATCATAATAGTTTGAATACGTGTTCAAGCAAAAGGATTTGAATCTTCATCAAAAGATATGGCTTGAGTTGAAAAATGATTATGATATGAGTGTCAATTAACAACCGAGAAAGCTGAATGTGGTTGATGATACTCTTAGTAGACTACCGATGGGTAGTGTTACTCATGTGTAGGTGGTAAGAAAGAGTTATTTCATGATGTTCATAGAATATCTTGATTGGGTGTTTGGTTGGTTGACTCCAAGGATGGTGATGTAATTGTTTAGGATGGTTCATAATAATCTCTTATTTCAAATGTGAAGGTTAAGTGATCTGGTTATGGTTGAGTTGAAGAAGTCAGTTTCCAAAAAAGTCATTGAGGCTTTCTCCTAAGGAGGAGATTGTGTTCTTCGTTACCAAGGTTGATTATGTGTTCAAAATATTGATGAGTTGAGGAATCGATTTTGGTAAAAGCTCACAGTTCTTGGTATTCTATTCACCATGAGCCACCAAGATGTATTGTGACTTTCGGGAGGTCTATGGTGGAATGGGATGAAGAATGATATTGCAGAATTTGGGCTAAGTGTCTATATTTTCAAAAAGTGAAAGTTGAGCATCAGAAACCGGGTGGTATGGCTCAAGACATTAGCATTCCTACATGGAAATATGAGGACTTGATTATGAATTTCATTACATGTTAACCTCGTACTCGTCGTTAGTTTGATTCGAATTGGGTTATTATGGACCAAATGACTAAGTGAGCTCATTTTTTTGGTAAAGACATGATTTTCAGCCGAAGACTATGCTAGACTTTATATTCGGGAGATTGTGAGGTTGCATGAGGTGCCTTTGTCCATTATCTCTAATCGTGGTACTTTGTTTACATCTCAGTTTTAGAGGCCATTTTAGAAGGTTTTTGGTACTCAAGTGAAGCTTAGTACAACTTTTCATCCTCATACTGATGCACAAGTCGGGTGTACTATTCAAACTTTGGAAGATACGTTGAGAGCTTGTGTAATTGACTTTAAGGGTAATTGGGATGATCATTTGCTTTTGATCGAGTTTGCTTATAATAACAGTTATCACTAAGTATCCAAATGGCTCCATTTGAGTCTCTCTAAGGTATGAGATGTAGGTCTCTTATTGGTTGGTCTGAAGTTGGTGCAGTCACTTTGATAGGGCCCGAGTTAGTGCATGAGGCTATGGAGAAAGTTTGACTTATTTAAGAAAGGTTGAAAACGATTCAAAGTCGACAAAAGTCTTATTCCAATGTTAGGAGAAGAGAGCTTGAATTTGACGTTAACGATTGGGTTTACATGAAAATCACACCTATGAAAGGTGTAATGAGGTTCGGAAAGAAAGGGAAGCTTAGTCCTTGTTATTTGAGCTGATTTTAGATTTTGAGACGTGTTAGCAAAGTGGGCTATGAGTTAGAGTTGCCTTACGATTTAGCATCGGTGCATCCGATGTTCCATGTCTCTTTGTTGAAAAAAGTGTGTTGGTAATCCTACGTCTGTTATGCCTTTTGAAGAGTATTGGCATTAAGGAAAGTCTTTCTTATGAAGAGATTCTGGTTGAAATTTTGGATCATCAAGTTCAAAAATTGAGAAATAAAGAAGATGCTTCCGTGAAAGTGCTTTGGAGGAATCAATTATTTGAGGGTGATACTTGGGAGATCGAAGTCGATATGATGTCCAAGTATCCTCATCTCTTTCCCTCCGCTCTTATTCTAGCTTGAGGTATTTATTTCCTCATGGTTCATTCTTTCAGATTCATGCGTCTTAGTCATTCTCATGTTTCCATATGCATGCATGTTCATGAAAAAACCTGATTTTTGAGTTATGCTTTAGCTTGGTGTGATTACTACTTGTTCATATGCATTTCGATGTGATTGCATTCATGTTGGGGTGTTAGTTTCTCTCCCTACTCTATTCATGGTAGTTTTAGTCTCATTCGAGGATGAATGTTTCAAGGGGGAGATATTGTAACACCTCAGAACTTGGAAGTTGCATTTGAAAAGGAAAAGTTGAAGAAAATGACATGGTGTCACTTTCTATGGATCATTCTACGGTCTTTAGAAGGGTATCGTAGAAATGGCCTTGGAATTTGGAAACGTCAAGTCCTAGATGTGGGTCTATGGACCACTAGGACTGTCCGTAGAAACTTTGATGGCCGTAGGAGGATCCCATAGAAGGAATTCATACTTAGTGAAATTTGAGTGGTTTGGGTTCTACGGTCCGTAGATGTTTCAACGAACCATAGAGAGGACCCATGGAAATCATCAGAAACTTGTGTCCCCAGTAACTAGTTTTATGGATGACCAATACGGTCTGTGGACAATTATACAGACCGTAGGTCGGCCCGTAGAACCTGTTTCGCAATTTTGATTTAAGGTAATTTAGGTCTTTTCCTATCCTTGTAACACCTAAACTAAATCGTTTCTAGACTATTCAAAGTTCTATAACTGATTTTATACTCCTAAAACTACCCATTCCGTCACATTCACAAAAAAATCCTCAAAAGCTCCTAAGTTTTCTTCTCCGCATTCTCTCAAGGATCTTCAAGGAATTCTAAGGTTCTTAAAACACCAAGTTCTCTTCCTCAATTATTAGGGATTTGATGTCACGATTCGAGACTACCCTTTAGTCGTAACACGTTGCTTAGAGTGAAGTGACCCCAAGTTAACCCTTGATATTAGCATAGTCATGAGCAACTAAATAGGAACATGTAGAAGAACTAAAAGGACAGAGCGGAAGTTAACCCTTGATATTTTTTTCACAAAGTTTTGTATACAACAATTGTAATGTGAAAAAAATCTGAAATAGAATAGACTGAAGACAACAACTCTAATTCGTTGTCTATGAAGCCTCTACAAATACTGATTATAATAAGCAAAGAAGTGACCCATGCTCTCTTTAACCAATACAAGAGAACTCATCACTTTCTTGCTAAAAGATGCGATCTAACTGACTATGATCATGATAGTAAGAACCTGAATCTACATCACATGAAAAATGTAGGCTCAAGAGATATGTGAATCAATACTTTGAATTAACTGAGTATGAGATATATGCATGAGAATTTGTAAAGCTGGACATGATGAATCCAAGATGCTAAACTGAATATGAAACTGAAATATATGAACTGATTCAATGACCAAGTAGTAAAATATGCAACTGATAGATACTGAAACTGAAATAACTGAATGTAAAGTCAAAGCATTATTTTGAAAATCATAACATAAGCTTAAATCATAGTCTTTTAGGAATTCATAAAAACCTTTGAAGAAAACATAGTTCTTTTGAGAGATATTTACCATTAATCGACATAGATCATGTGAGTTATAACATGAAATTCGGTGTCTTTCTCGCACCGAAAAGAGATTTTTCTACTTTCCAAGATAAGGACCATACATATTTGCTTAGGTGAATCCACTATCTATGTTTTTCTAAGACAAATCCTACAGGGCACGTAGTTATGGATAAATGAATTGCCTCTAAAGACCAAACCTCTACTAGCTAGCAGTAGGGCCTCCATTCCAAATTTCTCTCGGTGTTAAGTAATAAAAATAAGCATAATCATATCATAATACTTGGGAAGGTAAGAATCTAGTACTACCAATCCAATCATAGCTTCATATCATAGAATAAATCCTTTCAAAATCATGATTTCATAACATATTCATAAAGACACTTATCTCAAAGCATCTAAATTATTATATCTAAAAATATACTGAGAGATACTTTATCTGAAAGCATCCTAATTTCAAAAAAAATTGATAATTTGATAAATACATTCTAAAAAGAACAATTTTGAGCCATAAAATGCTTGCATGCTATTGGTTCATGAAAATATAATTGAAAAATGGAATTATAACCAAAATCATGCAATTAAAGATTAATCATGAAGAAGAAAATGAATTTTAATAGAACCCATAAATATCATAGAAACCCTGGTTTTAGAGAAATCGTAACTTGAAGAAATTGGGGTTTCTTTGGGACTTGATGAAGGGAGACCCACTGATGAAACTTGAATGAAAATTTTGATAGAATCATTGAACTTGAAGCTAAATATAGTTTTCTTGAACTCTTTCATAAAATAATGCACTTGAAATTACATATAATACTTATTTAAAATAATGCACTTGAAGCAAAATATATTTTCTTGAAACTCTTCTAAAATAATGCACTTGAAATTTAAGATATTCATACTCTCTTGAAATACTTCTTGAAAATAATGCAATTGAAGTAAAATATACCTTCTTGAAACTCTCCTAAAATAATGCACTTTAAATTAATGATAATAATATTTTCTTGAAATACTTCTTGAAAATAATGTAATTGAACTAAAATATACTTTTGTGAAACTCTTCTAAAATAGTGCACTTGAAATTAAAGATAATAATACTTTCTTGAAATACTTCTTTAAAATCTTGGACATATTTTATTTGTGAAACTAATACATATGAAATACTACGATAAAGTTTTTAAGTAACTTTGATCAGAAAGGGGTCCAAATGGTATAATAAGCATAAATCATGAATCAATAATCATTAATGACATGAAGTACCATCATTTTGATGATCAAGAATCAATGATAGGAGATAAAGGGAATTTAAAATCATAGAATCTTGGGTAAAATCCATAGATTTGATCTTAAAAATATATATTGTAGAAGTAGAGTGTGAGGAAGATCAAAGTTCCTCACTTTAATAATCTTACATACCTTAAACGCTATATGAATCTTGAAGAACCCTAACTTGAATAAGAATTATCAAAAAATCTTTTCTTGGGATTCTTGAATTAGCTTCTTGAAAATCCTATGGCCAAGTATTAGGATTTCTATTAGTGATTCATGATTATAAGAAGGAATAAGAATTATAAAAATTGAAATGTTTAGAGAAATATTTAGAGAAAAACACATAAAAAAAAAAAGAACCCTAAACTTGGCAGCACAACTTACTTTAGCACTTAAACTACACGGGCATTTAAATACCCCCCCCCGCCTTAACATCTTTGGGGGTGATTATTTTAACCCTAATACTACAATACCAGTCTCACAATGTCAAGTGTATTACACATGCGTCAAATCATTGCCATATCAACACCACATTGAAAATTATTTAAATTTTGAGTTTTTAAATTCTTTGTTGTTTCTTTTTATATATACAATTGTATAAAGGTAAAAAATAGAAAAAAATGATGATTAATCCAAGATTATAAAAGTAAAAAAAAAATCTCGAAAAAAAAATCAAACTCTACCGATTCAAGACTAAAAAACATTCATTTTTTAAAACACATTACCAAATGAATAAATAATACAAATTTAAAAACTAAAATGAGATGAAAAAATTATAAATTTTTTAATTAAAAAAGCTTCAAGTTCTTCACAGTCAATAAACCATTCCATAAGTAAGATTTTGAAGCAACAATAAGTTGTTGGCTTTTTCACTTTTTCTTGTTCATCACTTCTAAAACTAAGCAAGAATAATTTGAAATGAAAGAGTGGGTGGGGGTGTTTTGAAGAAGAAGAAGAAGAAGAAAAAAGGTGGCAGAGATAGGGGCTCGAAGAAGAAGAGGAAAGGGGTGAGGTAGGTGTGGATAGCGGCGGGGTTCAAAAAAGGAGAAAGAGGGGTGCATGTAGGTAGGGCTTCGAAGAATGAGAAATAAAGTGGGGGTGGGGATTTCGAAGAAGGAGAAAGCAGGTGGAGGGTTCGTCGAAGAAGGGAATGGTGCAGGTTGTGCCTGACAAGCGGCGGCGGTGATGGGTGTGAGCAAGAAGAAAGGTTGGGGCTGTTGGTTGATAAAGGTGGTGGGGTGTGAGGAAGATGAAACCTTATTGGTTGGAATGAAAAAGAAGGGGCCTATTTACAATATGTGAATATATTGTTGTGATAGCACTAAGGTTTCCTTCCTTCATTCATTCACAATAGTACTCATTCATTAATGATACCATGACAATATATATATATACTACTATGATATCATTAAGTTTCGTACATTGATAATGTACAATCAACTCATTCCTCAATGATATCAACATAATAATAATAATAATAATAATAATAATAATAATAATAATAATAATAATAATAATAATAATAATAACATGGTATCATTGACTAATGGGCAATTCAAGGGAGAATTCATAATTTCTCAATGATACCATCACAACATATGATATTTTGATATGGTATCATTAAGGAATGAGTACTATTGTGAATGAATGAAGGAAGGAAACCTTAGTGCTATCACAACAATATATTCACATATTGTAAATAGGCCCCTTCTTTTTCTTTCCAACCAATAAGGTTTCATCTTCCTCACACCCCACCACCCCACCACCTTTATCAACCAACAGCCCGAACCTTTCTTCTTGCTCACACCCATCACCGCCGTTGCTTGTCAGGCACAACCTGCACCACTCCCTTCTTCGACGAACCCTCCACCTGCTTTCTCCTTCTTCGAAATCCCCACACCCACTTTATTTCTCATTCTTCAAACCCCCACCTGCATGCACCCCTCTTTCTCCTTTTTCGAACCCCATCTCCATCCACACCTACCTCACCCCTTTCTTCTTCTTCTTCAAGCCCCTGTCTATATATATAATAATAATAATAATAATAATATTAATAATAATAATAATAATAATAATAATAATAATAATAATAATAATAATAATAATAACATGTTATCATTGAGTAATGGGCAGTTCAAGGGAGAATTCATAATTTCTCAATGATACCATCACAACATATCATATATTGATATGACATCATCAATGACTATTTCATATAATCTGTAGCACTCTTCAGATCATGATACCATCATATAATATGAATTTGTTGTTGTGGTAGCACTAAGATTTCCATCACTAATTTATTTACAAAACTACTCATTCCTTAATGATACCATAACAATATATTCATATACTACTATGACCTCCTTTTAGCACCAAAAAAATAATACAACTATGATATCATTAAGGTTTCCTACAATCATTCATGTACAACCAACTCATTTCTCAATGATATTGTCACAACATATCATATATTGACATGGTATCGTTAAGGAATTGGTAGTTTTATAAATAAATTAGTGGATTTAATATTGTTTTTATTTTATTTTTATTAATCTTAATCTAGTTAGGTAATAGTTTTATCTTTGTTTTTTAGTTTTGTTTTTGTTAAAAATGAAAATTTCAAAAGAGAAAAACTGAAAATAAGATAAATCATTAAAAAGGAGAAGAAGGAAAAAAATAAAATAAAAATGATACCATGACAATATATAGATAATGTGATGGTATTATTACAAACTAAAGCAAATAAAAATATAAGAAACAATAACAATTTTTTAAAAGATGGAATCAGAAAAATAAAACATAACTAAAATTTAAAAATAAAATATAGAATGACCAATAATATGAAATTAAATTGTGGTAAAAATAATAAAGAATATTATGATTTAGGAAAAATGAAAGGAAAAGAAAGAAAAATAATAAAGAATAAAGAAAAAACAGAAAAAGAAAGGAAAGGAATAGAAAAAAAGGTAAATCTTACCAAACAACATAAAGAAAATTAGATGAAAAGAGAAACACGATAAATTATCAAAAAATAATAGTAACGAACAACTAGAGAAAAAAAAAGAGAAGACAAAAAAGAGTTGGTTCCACAATTGAAGAAAGTGGGAAAATGGTGCACAATTTAACGACCACAAATCATGGTGGAAAAATATCAAATTAAATTATTTCCCCTATTTGTGATGGATGGGGCAGTCTGGTAAAATATTTGGCAAGTGGGTCCAATAAGGATAATATGTTGCATTGAGTCCAATTTGTGTGGTTTTCCCTTCGTATTATGTATCAAATGTATTTGTATTCCATATCGACTATATTTTGTATATGTATCAATTGTATACATACTCTATATCAATTGTATTATGACAATTTGTATTCTGCCAATTAGTATTTGTCGATACAAATTGTATTTGTTAATACATTTGATACAATTATATTCGATATATGATACAAATCAATTGTATCAATTGTATTCATACAATTATATTTATATATATTTTTGTATCAAATGTCTTTGTATTCTGTATCAATTATATTCGTTATACAACAAATACACATGTATTCATCCTCTCTCCTCCGTCTCTCAATCTCACTCGCTCTCCTCCCTCTCTCAATCTCACACGCCTCTCTCCTCCTAAAATGAATACAATTTTATTCATTTTGATACAAATCAGTTGTATCAATTGTATTTGTGATACAATCTAATACAATGAATACAACATACATTCAACCTCTCTCCTGCCTCTCCTAGTCTCACTCGTCTCTCTCTTTTCCTAACATGTAGCTATAATTCATAATTAAGCAAAAATATAATTATAGATCTCCAATTAAATCCAAACTATAGTCATTTTTGAAAGTTTCCTATTATGTAAGTCTAAGTAGTTACTATAAAAGAAAAATTACTTGAATGCAATAAATAATTATTGATTTTAGCGATAATTTTTATTTATTACCAATTATAGCAATACATGGCAATACTATGTTAAATCTGCAATATGTATTAAAAGTGAATTATGTATGCAATATATATGTATTATAACTATTTTTAAAAATATATTATGCTTGTTTGGTAAGAAATTGACACATTGTATTATAAGTGTATTAAAATGTGTGATAAATGTATTATCTATCAATAAAACATGTATTATATGTGAATAATAAAGTGTTCTTTGTAATATGTATTAAAATTGTATTAAAAGTGATCAAGTGAAAAAAAATGTTATTACTATAAACGGTAAATATTTTTTTTAATATAGTATATTCATGTAAGTTTCCCTACTATAAATAGTTAATTCTAGAGTTCACTTCACAAAGTCTAGATATTGATGAAAAAGTATGAATGTGATTACTAGGTGACTGAATAGGTAATATCCCTTCTATCTGTTTAGTGAACCCATTTGAAATTCCTTATTATGGATTCATTTTATGAGTTCAAACTCTTCTCCCTCGAATTGATTATCCTATCTTTCTTTTGGTTTAATTTCTTGTGTTATCCCCTTTATCTTATCTTGTTTATTTACTTGTCTATTCTATTTGCTTCCGCATACTTCAGTTCATATCAATTTTTAACTAAAACTAAACATGTTTGTCTTCTATAAATTTTTTGGGAACCCTCTTGAGAGTGTAAAGCGCCCATACTAGTCTTTTTGGCTTTTGCAAGAAGAGTTTTGGCTCATCAGCCTCAAAGCAATTTTGTAACAAAATTTGGTTGAGAGCTCTACACACAACCCAACATCTACTCATTTATGTCCCTTGAAATGTACCATTTTTTCCCTTGAAGTTCCACACTTCCTGATAGCATTCATGTCAGTCTACTTGTACTAAAGTTGACGGGCTTCAATACAAAATCAAGAATATGTTTATCACGAAAGAGGTGTCAAAATTCAAGCTCAAAAGAAAGAAGATTGGGCCACACGAAGCACAATAAAAGAGTCCAAAAAAGTTGAACGCTTAAAGTAAAAAAGTTCCTATTTTAAAAGTTTCCTAGTTTGAAGTTTTCCTAGTTTAAAAAGCTTCCTGGTTTAAAAGTTACCCAGTTTAAAGTTTTCCTAGTTTAAAGTTTCCATAAAAGTAGGATTTAAATCCTCTTCTGTTTGGGATAGGTTTTTCTTATATATAGGGGTTGATTTTATTATTTTAAGACATACATGATTAATATTATTTGAGAGGTTTCTTTTCTTTACACCTTTGTGTGTGGTGGATTTATCTTACAACCTTATAAGAACAATTCTTTAAGCGGTAAGATTAATTCTTAATTTGATATCTTTAGTTTCTATTTGTAAATTAAAGAAGGTGATTAGTCTTTATACTAATTGTTGTCTCTAATTACTTCGTAATAGGGGTCTAGATCACTTTTTATCTAAGTTCTTGAATTGACTCTATTAGTATCATAATTAGTTTTAATTTGGTAATTTTGAATACTAAGATCAATTAGGGTTCTTAGCACTTTAACTTGAAATTGGGGATTTTATTCTTGACTTTCACATATCTTTCAATTTATGTTTTTAATCTTTATAATTTCGCTTTCGCATTATTTTCTTGTTTATTCTGGTGACCCGATTCTTATCCAGTGGTATCAGAGTGGTTCTATCAAGGTTCCGTTCTTGATAATCTTTGGAGTTTTAAAAAAAATAATCTTTTCTAGTGGCTTAAAAGTTCAAAAAACAAAAACAAAAAAAAAGACAAGGAAAATTACAA
>JAJOOF010005428.1:0-22239 GCA_029582545.1 Solanum lignicaule
TATATATTTCCGATCAGTCATTTAAAAAAAAAAAATTATATTGATTTTTTAATTTAAGAAACCAATGGATGTCCTCAATTAAAAAAGCAAGTTGAGAAATTGCAGGAGTCAAGTCCGTCAGTTTTTGACCTGATTTTTGTAGTGATTCTTGTTTCTCGATGTTAGGCCCCATATTAAATTGTCCACACTCCAGATGTGCAAGTCCTGGGCGTGGGGGGTGTTGAAGAGTCCAACATAGGATGAAAAAGGGATGGGTGGTCTCTTAAACCGACCCACCATTTCCCGACATAGTCAAGTCCGTCAGTTTTTGACCTGTTTTTTGTAGTGATTCTTGTTTCTCGATGTTAGGCCCCATATTAAATTGTCCACACTCCAGATGTGCAAGTCCTGTGCGTGAGGGGTGTTGAAGAGTCCAACATAGGATGAAAAAGGGATGGGTCGTCTCTTTACATAGCTTAGGTAGTCCTCACCTCTTGAGCTAACTTTTGAGGTTGAGTTGGACCCAAAATCCATTTCTTTAACATGGTGTCAGAGCGGTATCAGAGCATGACCCGTCTCAATTCTTGTTTTCCAATGCTGGGCCCCCATATTAAATTACCCACGCTTCAGATTCCCAGTTTTGGCTGTAACGGGGTATTGAAAAGTCCCACATCTGATGAACAAGGGATGGGTGATCTCTTTATATGGCTTGGGAAATCCTCACCTCTTGAGCTAGTTTTTGGGTTGAGTTAGGCCCAAGATCCATTTCGTTAATAAACTGTATTTCTCCTAAAACTTTTCAGTGCTTTGTCATATCTTGCAATGCTCAAATGCATAGCTGGTTGTCTGTTGCTTGTAGTAGTTCGTAGCTATATTTTATTAAGATTTTCTAGCAAGATTCAAATTTTGATGTTCATCAGTCTGCTGAATTTTCTTTTATCGATAAAAGGGAAAAGTGACAATTCCTTTGTACTAACTGCCCGCTGCTCATTCCAACAGATCCTTATATCTGAAAGAGTTAGATCTGTTGAGCAATTCCTTGTCTGATTAGAAAATCATCCTGAGTGAAGATAATGCCCGCTGTTCATGTTTTCTTGTTCTTTTGATCCCTCAACTTGGGTGGAACTTATGATAAGAACAGAAACCATGTGATTAGTCTCTTCAGAAGACGGGTGGGTGGGGGTCCGTACTTAGTTACTGGTGCAGATTAGGGAAAATCTTTGAAAAGGTCTCCCCTCCCAGCAAGCATAACCGGTATTAACTGATAAGAGGTTGTGTGATCAAATGATATCCCAGAAAGTGATGAATTGAGTGAACGTCATCGCAGCAAAAATAAATTAAGGATGCATACCCATACGTTACAAAAGGTTCCACCTTTTGCAGAATTTCCATTATTCTTTTGTTTGCCCTTACAAAGACCCCATCATCGTTATCTCATGAATATTTTAGGCTGGGTGTCTGACTGATAACATGTACACTGGTATATCCATTATTATTCTTTTGCTCTCGTCCTACACAGTTTTATGCTGTATTCCGTACTGGCAAGATCTTACATGCTTCAAGGCATAGCTAAAGAAATTTTAAACAATTTATTTTTTAATGCTTTTTGACTAAAAGAAAATTTCTCTAGTAGAAATCACATTTGATTCTGCAGAAGAATTCATTTCAAGACTGAATTCATTCATCTGATTCAAATTTAATTCTTTTGCCTTCTCTTGCAGGGACATCCTTCTAGACAGGCTCCAAAAGGTGAAAATCACATTGAGAGTTCAGGAAGCCCTCGTAGGCGGAAGGTAGAAATGACACATCCATAAGTCCTTTTCAATTTGGTGTTCATCATTGCGTAGCTTGCAGAAATATGATTAGTAATGTACTGTGTGTAAAAACGTTCCCATTCTCCACATTTGATGTTGTAGGCAGCATATTTGTGTATGTGTTCTCATTTCTTGACATCTGCTGGATGTTGATAATTCACTTGGATAATTAACTCATCAAATTTTAGTTTAATTTCTAACCTCTATTTTAAGCATGATTCCGTTGCTGTCTAATGCATTTTTCCCTGAGGAGGGTGGGGGTGGGGATTGGGGAGTGGGGTGGGTAAGTGTTAAGTTTTCAATAGCCTATTTCACCCTTATCCCTGGCAGTCATATGATCTCTCTCTCTCTCTCATAAATAGTTTTTTCTTGTTCTGGAACAGGAATCAGCTATATGGAGTCCTGGTGAAGCGTGTAGGCCCATCTTACAGGAAGCTCCTGTGTACTATCCAAATGATGAGGTAATCGTCACGTTAAAAGAGTTATTATATTCCCTTTTGATCGCATAAAGCCAGTGGTTAAGCTCATCCTGTGGTTAAATTATAGGAGTTCAAAGATCCACTTGGTTATATTGCAAGCATTCGCCACAACGCACAGCAATATGGCATATGCAGGATTGTACCACCTGCATCTTGGAGTCCACTCTGTCCACTTAGAGAGAAGAATGTGTGGGAATGTGCAAAGTTCTCGACTCGAATCCAGCAAGTTGATTTACTTCAGAATAGGGAGCCCATGAAAAAGAAAAAAACCAGGAAGAGGAAAAAACAATCGCACTCAAAGATGGGATCAACAAGGAGACAACCCAGATCTCTAGGTTCTGAATCAAATACTAATTCAGACAGTAGTGATGACAAGTTTGGGTTTCAGTCAGGGTCTGACTTCACATTTGCGGAATTTCAGACATTTGCCAAAGATTTTAAAGAGTTATATTTTAGGATGAAGGATACTGAGGTTTGGAAACCCTCCATTGAAGAAATTGAAGGTGAGTATTGGCGCATCGTTCAGAATCCAACAGATGAAGTTGAGGTAAGGGAATCTAGTTTGATATTTACTTTGTCTTTTGAGATAATTATTACTTGCTCACTAGTTGGATAAGACTAAAATTTTGGCCTTCATCTGATGAATAGGTGTTATATGGAGCTGATCTGGAAACTGGAGTATTTGGCAGTGGATTCCCTCTAGAATCTTCATCTCCAAAAGCTAGTACTTTAGACCAGTATGCGACTTCTGGTTGGAACTTAAACAACTTACCACGCCTGCCATGTTCTGTATTGTGCTTTGAGGAAAGCAATATCTCAGGAGTTCTGGTCCCATGGCTGTATATTGGAATGTGCTTCTCATCATTTTGTTGGGTATGTCATGAAAACTTTTTTGTTTAAGCATTCAGCTTAATCTTAATATATAGTTGACCAATTGAACTTATCAAAGATAGCAAACTCTGTGCATTTATGAGTTCTTCCTTTGTTGCATCCTATACATATAAACCTGAATAGTATTGATCCTTTGTCTCCAAGTATTTACTGTTACTGACGACTGTTTTTTGAGGGAACATCTTGTGTCATAGGACTATCTTTCTTTTCCCCCCTTTCTTTCTCTTTCTTTTCTTGGTTTCTTTCATTATTATTAGATCAAGTTATTTGCTTTATATTCGCTATATACTTATTTCCTTTTATCTGATTTCTTAAAGCATGTTGAGGACCACCATCTTTATTCTCTGAATTATATGCATTGGGGTGAGCCAAAGATTTGGTATGGAGTGCCAGGAAGTCATGCTGCAGCCCTGGAGGATGCAATGAGAAAGCATTTGCCAGATCTGTTTGAGGAACAACCTGATTTGCTTCATGAACTAGTAAGTATACAAGTTAAATCTTGATCAAGCACTAGTCATCCTTATTGTATTTGAGAAATAATCACCTCTACATATAGTGTTTTATAGGTTCTAGTCAACTAAATCGGGCAATGATGAGCTGTGCAAGCTCCTTTTTCTGTTCATCAACCTCATCTAGTTACGAGTTACTGTTTTCAACTTACAAGTCCCTTTTCCTTATCAATAAACTTCACCTAATTTCCAAGTCTGCTCATCAACTTACAGATGTGCATATTGTAACATAATGTTTGGCTCATCACATGTGAAACACCTGACATTCTATTCTGACAATTTTTAACTGTAAATCGTACCAATTGCCATCAAGATTCTTTTCTTGTGTTAATCCTTCTTCCCTTCAGTTCTCTAATCTATTTCCAGTGCATTGGCACATTTCTTGATTGTTTGAGTGGTATAATTTGGGCTCGTGCTCCTGACAAACTTATTATTCTCTCTTTCAGGTGACTCAGTTGTCTCCTTCAGTTTTGAAGTCAGAGGGTGTACCAGTGTACCGCGCTGTTCAGAGCGCAGGAGAGTTTGTGCTCACATTCCCAAGAGCATATCATTCTGGATTTAACTGTGGGTTCAACTGCGCAGAGGCTGTTAATCTAGGCCCTGTTGATTGGTTAGAGCATGGACTAACTGCTGTGGAGCTCTACAGTAAACAATGTCGTAAAACCTCGCTTTCACATGATAAGTTGCTTATAGGAGCAGCTAGTGAAGCTATCCGAGCACTGTGGGAGCTCTCAGCTGTTAAGAATATTAACAGTATAAACTTGAGATGGAGAAGTTTCTGTGGGAAGGACGGCATGCTTACTAGAGCTATTAAGGTAAATTTCTGAGTATGTCTGTCAAAACATATGGTTGTGGATTTAAATTCATCTGTCATTATGGTTTGACTCCATAGATTAGGTATCTTCACACTTGAGGGATAATTTTACTTAGGTGTTGTAAGGTTCTGGCCTCCTGGTCCAAGTATGTACGGCATAAACTCCCATATTAGATGTACGGCAAAAATTCCCTTAGATGTACTTTTAGTTTTCATTTGAAATTTTCTGTTGTCCTCCGAGCAAAAAAAATTATACTTTCCATTGTCAGGTACATGTAAAAAATGAAATTCTGTTTGGGTTGAAGTATAGAATTCACCTCCGCTTTTGTGACTTACCAACAATAACATAGGATAAGAAAGGAGAGGTAGAACTGTGGTAACTGTTTTGTTTATTTTACAAGTAGAATAGTAACTTCAATCACTTCAATGAGATTTTTGGTAATTGTGGGCACATCCCTTAAAAAAACAACACATGTTAGGATATGACTAAGTACCCTCAACTTTAAGAGTGCCATCCTCAAGGAATAAGAACTGACCAGTCAGCAAGGTGTCTGTTACATATTGATTTCTTTTCATAGAATTAAATTCTTAAGGATGTATGCAGATGCAATATAACAAAAATTCATATACTTAGAAGTGAAAAAGAAGCACATATTTTTTTAGTAATTTGTTTTTTTCTTACTTACAGGGAAGAATTGAAATAGAGGAGGAAAGACTGGAACGTCTTTTACCTCTTGTACAACTTCAGACAATGGACAGAGATTTTGGCTTGAAAGATGAGCAGGAATGCTTTTCTTGCTTTTACGACTTGCATCTCTCTGCAGTTAAATGCCAATGTACCCCGGGACAGTTTTCATGCCTTAAACATTCTAACCTAATGTGTTCCTGTGAACCAGAGAACAAAACTGTTCTCGTCCGTTACAACAGAGATGAACTGAACACACTGGTACAAGGATTGGAGGGGAAATTGGATGCCATTGAACAATGGACTTCCAAGGATCCTGATAATTTTTCTTTAAATAGGAGGCAGCATAACTCTGTGAAGCAGGATTCAGAGAGGGATGGATTGGAAATGGATCCCTCGATGAAAAATGATAGCTTATCAGGTTTGTTGAGAGAACAAAATCATAATCCAAAGAAGCAGTGCAGCTCATGCTCTGATGATGCGACCACCTCGTATGCTTCGAGTCACAGTAGTGGGAAGAAGTTATTTGGGGTTGATCTTTCCAGGGGTTCTCCTGCTGTTCGACAAAATGGAACATTTGACTCAGACAAAGATCTCCTGAGCACCAAGGTTTCTGAACAAACGCTTTTGTACCATGTTGACCCTCTAAGTTTAGGGTCAATTGCCTCAGGAAAGCTTTGGTGCACTAAGCAGGCAATATTCCCCATAGGTTTGTTGAATATACTTTTCATACTAAGAAGACATTTTCATTTGATGCAACATTTTATTCAAATTTCAATGGCCTCACTATATATTTCAATATTGATGCTCTTTAACAGGATTTAGAAGTCGTGTTAAGTTCTTCGATGCCAGCAGTCCCGAGATAACTAGTAGCTATATATGCGAGATCCTGAATGGTGGGCTCATTGGACCTCTATTCAAGGTAAGATGTTAATCATAACTTTGCCCGATAAAATATGTGAGGAGAGAAAAAAATTGGATAATGAGGATTACTGTTATTTTATTCTAGTACTTGGAAGGAAATATGTGAGTTATTTCTCATTATTTTTGCATAGTGGTGTGTGTAAGGAAAAATTCATATTATTTTGTGTGCAGAGGAGGTACATTTACTTTATTTGTCGCAGCTAAGAATCTAGCACTTGATCTCCAAAACTTAGTCCACTACTCACCCTTTCTAAGTCTTCTCGTTAATAATTTTTCATGTTTATGAGCTCATAACAAAAGAACCTTTAGGCCTTTTATGCATGAGCTATTTGCAATTGTGCTGCTTTTAAATTTTATTATTGCGGTTGTCGCCTTGCCTTCTGCCTTTTAATTTTTGTTATTGGCCTTGCAAAGGAAGATTGTCTACTTGAATTCTAGTTTTTATGAATTTGCTGGATGCTAATTATTGTCTACTTGGAGTTTCTGATTTCAGGTTAGCTTAGAAGAGTGTCCAGATACGAAGTTTGTGAGTTCATCAGCGCAGAAATGCTGGGAAATGGTCTCGCATAGAGTCTTTGAAGAACTAGCAACGAAGTTAAATCCAGGAAGGCAAGATTTGCCACCATTGCAACCTGACACAGAAAGCATCAACGGTCTCGGAATGTTTGGGTTACTCTCCCCACAGATAGTTCAGGTATACCTATATTATGTTGCTGTGTGCATGATTTTGCTCTTTCAAGTTTGTGATTAACTGGCTTTAGTTTGATCAACGAATAATCTGACATGCGATTTTGGATTAAACAAGGAAAGAATTCATAGTTGGATTTGTACAGTAGAAATGAGCAGGATTAATGCTACATTCCCAGACAAAACGGATCCCACTAATTGGTTTATTTGCGGAATCACCTTATTGTTATCAACTTTAGTTTTACATTCTTACGCACACTTCTCGTTTGAACCTAGGATCAGTTCTTCGATGTTGAGAGGAATCTCTTCTTATGCAGCTTTCTTATTTCTGACTCTTTCAATAAGTAAAACTTCCTTCCAAAGTGAATTATTCCTACATTGTGCTAACTCTGGTGTATACAGTCCATTGAAGCTCTTGATACAAACCGTCAATGTCTGGAGTACTGGAACAACAAGCTAAAACTCAAGGATGAGTGTGTAACTGTCAAAGGGCCTTCAGGTTCATCGGAGAGTAGTGTTGACATGGCAAGATCTGCTGTGATGGAAAGAGGTCAGTGTTCGGGAACCAAGGTGGCTACAGAGGAGGAGCATGCTAATTATAGTTCATCTAACACCGAGTTACAGTTAGTACTTAGGAGGCTTCTGAATAAAGCAGATCCAGAAGAACTGAGAATAATGCACAAGATCTTGTGCAGTGGATCAACAAGCCCTGAGTGGAGAATAGCATTTGCAACATTGAGTCAAGAGATCCAGAGGAAAGTGTAAATTTTGGGATCTCTCATTCTTTCGTCTTAGTTAGGCTGTCTTCATCAGCTTAATTCTTTTGAAATATTAACATAAGGAGGAGAGAGGAGGAAGGGGGAAGGGGTCTCGGGTTGAGCCGCGTAGGAGATGTTAGTTGCGGTTGCTCATGGTATAGTTTTTGCTTTTGAATAGGCTGCAAAGAACAAATGCATTTTACTTTCTTTTGATATAACTAGAAAAAAAAAACGTTTTGAGTTAAAGTTTAGAGAGAAAAGAAAAGTTTCCAGAAAAAATTTCAATTTCCTGAAATAAGTTGTTATGTTGTTTGAAATGTTTCCTTTTCTTTTTCTGCTATAGTTTCGTACTAAAAAAGACCCAATGTTGGTACTCCCAGTGTCATTATAACTGATTTCATCTTATTTGAGACTGAGACGTATTTATTATTTTTGGTTTAATCGTCATTCAATACATAAACATTACTTCATGCCTAAGGCCTAGCTCGAGTGGCAAAAGGTGGAGGATTTGTGACTTAGATTGTAGGTTCAAACCCCACACCATGCAAAGCAAAGGCCGGTATTTAAGTGAAGAAGGGTAGAGGGGCTGGTCCATTATTCATCGAGTTTACAAGGCTGTGATTGGACCAAAGGGCGGCAGGTCACAGGCGAATTTCTCGGTTATAAAAAAAATGAAACTCGATTTACCCCAAACTGAGATCAATCTCGGTCTTTCTGACCCTACCCAGTCAAAAACTCAGAGTTTCAAGGATCTATATAGTTAATTTTGATCACAATTTGCTGATGTAAAATATAATATTTCCAGAAAAGATAAAAGGGAATATAATGTTTGAATTGACTAAAAGTTACTGTGCAACGCTAAGTCTCCAATTAGTTACTATCTGTAACAAATTTCATCCAAGAAACAACCATTAGATCTTTATTTACTTCACTGTATAATCTTTCAAATAAACAAATAGAGTTGCATATGCATTATTTCAGGAAAAAACAAAAACAAAATAAAACCAGCACCTCTGTAGAGATTTACACAAGAAAAGGAAGCAAAATTGACAGAAATGCTAATGCACTTGATGATCTAATCCTAGACTTAGCTGATAAACTTCATCACCAGAAAAATTCCATCAAGACTCGATTTTTGGAAGTTAAAAAAAAAAAGTATTTCTTCAAGCAAAACCCCAAGGGATAACAACTACTACTCTCTGTAAATCAACAAATGGATCAAGAAGTCATTGCTTTCATATTAACCTGCAAGACCAAAGTGCTCAATTTAAGAAACCCCAAATTCGAAACTTCAAATAGACTTGTTTAAGGAAAAGGAATTGAACAAAATAATTGAAGTACCTTTCTTGGAATCTGATGATCCCAATAGCTCAGATTTCTTTGACCAATATGGCTGGAACCTCTGCCTAGCATACCCCAAGTAATCGAAGTCTATCTTATTGACATGATGCTGAAAAACAGGAGGAAATGAAGGATGTTAAGAAAAGCCTACGCAGCCGAATAACAACATTGTTGTCGAAGGCAAATAGGTAGAAAAGAGCCAAATCTGTTATGCTTTGGGCACAAACTGCGGCAAACCATATAATCTATTAATTGTTGACAGACTTCCAATATAAAGTTTTCTCTATTGACTGTTCTTTTGTGTACACAACTCATAACTACTTTTATCCTGACAGAATAGATAAGGTCAGGAGTAGTACCGATATTATTCCCCATAGACCCCAAAAAAGATGACTGGCAAGAGTATACTTCTCCACTTCTTGAACTAATTTCTCCAGTTCCTGTTCACTGGGAGAGCGACCTGTTTACCAGATTAATACATCTGAGATTCGTAATGAATAAAAGATAAATACTGATCGAAATCTTGAGATTAACTAAAGGTATATAGTTGTTACTACTCTTGGTATACAGATATGAGCTTAAGAAAGCACCATCATGAAATATGAATGGTTCCACATATGATAAATGATAGAAGATGCAAGTTTTCATCTACCTGAACTAAAAAGATATGTACTTAAAAATCTTTTGCGCTCCTCCAGACCTGCCACATATTGTAAGGGGTTTAATTAGATGTAACATAAATATCCAGAAAGTACTTGCTCGTGCCATTTCAGGGAATCAGATCAACAAAACAGATTTGCTTAAGATGATTTACTAGTGACTCACCAGGATATTTTCTGAAGTCCATAATATGAGGTGTTTCTGTATGGTAGTCAGCAACCATTTCACAAAAATGATTTGCTATATCAAATGCAACATGGTTGTAACCAGCATATTCATAGTCCTGTTAATAGGAAAGATTAAAGAAAATACCAGAAATTAAGTCCACATAATAACTGTATGAACAGCACGAATTATTTGCAGAAATTAGACAATGACCAACCCAGCAGGAAACAGAACTTTATCATTTGAAAGACAAGGCCTTCAATTTTTCTTGAAATGTTTAGGTTTTTCAAATATTTATCGTATCCTTTTGCTCCTTACCAAGTGGATGATCAATAACTGAAACAAAATACAAAGGAGAGAAACAAAAGTGCAGCTCATAAATAAGTAAGAGCTTGAAGAAGTTTTTGAACCAGGACCCACCCACATCCTGCAGCAAACATGTCAGGATAAAGCACTGCCTAGTTATTGATCATGGAAGCCCAAATTAGATTTAGATGTAATCATCACACATGCAAACACTGCTATAGCTAAAATCTAGTGAGATATGCATCTCATTTAGTAAATTGTATTTGTCCTCTTAACTTTTCATCTGAACAGATCTATGAATAAAAAACTTAGTACTTACAATAAAGGTTATTGATCTCGTCTCTTCATCCATCATTATGTTCCCATACTGCAAGTCGTTGTGGCAGCATCCCGTGCTTAGATGATTGCCAGCAAGATTCCTTTCCAACAATACAATCTCATCTTTTAGAAGGTCCAACCGAAAGTCCTTAGCTTCTTCAGTAGAAGCCAGACCTTTGGCCACATTAAGCCAATTTCTAGAGCATTACGAGAGCAAAAGGTTATTTAGACGTTTTGGTATAAGATAAACATAATTTAGCAGTTTTTACTCATCATATATACAGTAAAAAGAAGAGCATACTGCAGTCTATCCCAAAGGATGACAGTCTTAGGACCAGGCATATCAAGCACATGAAATTCTCTCATTTTGGCAGCTATCAAGGAAGATATCTCTGGATCGCGCAGATCAGGAGCTGATAATGTCTGAAATACCAATCATGGAGATTGCATTACATTTAATGAATGTCCCCATTCTCCTGAAGTATCAGTAATTACAAGAGCATCACAGATAATAATAGATCACAGGTAAGTTAAGAATAGTGTCAATAAAGCATGAGACAAAACCTAGGGAAATTAGGCAATCCTAGAGGAATCAGGCAAACTTTGAAGATCCCAGGAGCACTTACAAAGAAACTGCAATATGACAACCATGAGCTCTGAAGAACCTAAATCTGCTTGGCTTCATAATAATTAGGTTTGACAAAGGGAGGGCAGATGCTTTTGTCAAAGTATCACTATGAACTAACATGAAACATAAGTCTTTAAGCATCTAAGCCAGCCAGTCACATCAAGATTATCCAGAGGTGGCAAATCAAAACTTCAACAATAAACAAACCCAAATAGTGGGTTAACTTGAATGCATTATATAAGAAACCACTAGGATAGGGCTCAAAACCCTAAATTATTTGTTTTCTCTAAGGAGAGGTGGATAAGCTAACAGAAAACTTGGAGTTCTTAGTTTAATAAGCACTAACCGAATCATGATAGTAACATATAAGTGGATATTAGGCATTTAAGTGTTAATCTGGATCGCTTCTCATATCATTCAGCATTTACTCAACCCCTCTTCTGGTATCCTCAAACCCTGTAGCTCTTTCCCCAGGCAGCATAAGGTCACTTGGTTGTGACCTGAAAAGGCTGCCCTTGGCCCACTTCACATATACATCCTTCATCTCAACAGAAATACTTTTTATGTGTCCCAAATTGTTCATCTGTTTCGAATTTCTTCCTTCGAAATTCTTACCTGTCTTTCAGTTCATCACAGCAGTAATATTTCACCTTTAATTTCTTCTTTATCCTATGCTAATAAGCTTATTGATGGACATGAAACATGGAGACAGCAGTAACCAGTAGTGGGGGAGATACATTAGGGAACCCCTCTGCCGGTTTTTTAGGATAATGGGCAAGAAAGTCGAGATTATTATGTTTGATTAGACCTATTAGTTCAGCTTATACCAAACAAGAATTATATGAATAACAATGGCTAATTATGCATTGGCAGCTATTACTTGATCTAAATTTTTACCAACCCAATCATTCTTTCGAAATATTATGCAGAAACAGCAAACGGGTATACATTCCTTTCAGTGAAGAGAAGAGAAATTTGTGTAGTCTTTGTGAAGAGGTGGTATTGAAATAAAATCACCTGTGAAGGCCCAGAAAAATTATCATTTAAGAAACTTGCTTCAAATTCGGATCAAGGTAAGCATACTGCAGAAATTTATGAAATTAACCAGTTGATTACGCTGACCATCTAGGAAATTATTCTTCTGGATCCTAGATGAGACTATCAGGATCGAGCAAAGCATCGTCCTAGAGAAAGATACTTTCAGATCAATGAAAACTATCAGAATCTTGTCAAAATTTTGAAATTCTAAATACCAAGAGAGAAATTCTATTAAATTTTCTATTGCACAAATGTTTATGTACGCAGATGTATATAAACAACAGGAAAAAATTACACAGCACTAGAAGAGAAGGATAAATATAGAGTACCAGTGAAACTTAACCTAAATTCTCCCTCATTTACATGTGAATTGTTAGCATTTAACATTGCGAATTAGAGGAATGGAGAAGAAAATGATGGCCGAATTAGATACTTCTAAATTTTTTAGATACAGGGTATTAAACTCTAACTAAAACCTAAAAATCTTGTGCCTCAAATAACTATGATTGCAATTGAGTAACAAAGTTAACAACTAAACATCACACTGATAGGCCAAACCGCCAAAGGTAATACGCTGCCCCTCCGTCTCATAGAGTCATCAAGCAAGAACATATGTCAAACATAATCAAATCATACTAAGGTCTATTTTTGGGCATTCTACCTTACATTTACATCCAAAATGGGTTCTTTGTTTTTAACCGGGAAGTGGAGTAACAACATGAAAACAAAAGCACATATACAACATTGAGGATTATACCGTACACCATATTATCAAATTGTACCCAGCATTGCATGCCAGAAAAATCACTACTTAATCACAAAGTATCAGCTTAAAAGCACCATACGCCATTCTTGTAGCAGTCATAACAATAACAGAAATAATAGCAACAGCAGGCAGGAAAAAATGAAAAAAATATTCACAAGGATGATGATGATCACCATCACATACTCCATCCATCCTAAAATTATCCATGTTAGAACCCAAGGGTGTGGGGCCTATTGGTCAATGCAGTGATTTGAGGACCATGAGGTCTTAGGTTCGAATTCCAACAGAGACGAAAACACTAGTGATCTCTTCTTATCTGTCCTAGACTTGGTGGATAGAGTTACCTAGAACCATCTGTAGTTGGGACTTGGGAGGTGGCATGTACCTCGTGGAATTAGTCAAATGTGCCAAAACCACTAATGATTTCTTCGTATCTATCCTATACTTGGTGATCAGAGTTACCTAGAATCACCTGTAGTTGGGAGGTGGCATGTACCCGTGGAATTAGTCAGATGTGCCAAAAACACTAGTGATTTCTTCCTATGTGTCCTAGACTTGGTGGATAGAATTACCTAGAACCGTCTGTAGTTGGGAGGTTAAACTAATGAAAATCGAACGAGAACTTCAGCTAAAATGCATATTTACACATCCATGCAGATAACGAAAATTGTATAAAGTCCATTTATAAACTTCAGCTCCAAAAAATAAATATGATTTTCGGAAAGAAAAAGCAAAAACTGACCCGAGCTCGAATGAATTCCTCAATACGACCACTCTGAAATCGACCAAGTAAGCGAGGTCCTTGGCCTTGCTTAGACATAAACTCGAAAATCTTAATTTCATTCTGCCGATCAAAGAACACATCCACGCCTTTCCCATAGATCCTCACCAACACCTTCCTAGATCGCTGTTGTTCCGGGTTCCTACTGGGCCATTTGATTTGATACACCTCGTTCGTCATCGCGCCCTTCAATCTGAACACATCTAATGCATTCGGATCCACTATATCGTCCCATTCTGATGCCAATTTCTTCAATTTCACCTTCGCTTCTTCAGGGATCACATCCTCCTTGTTCACTGATTTTGAATTTTCCATGGTATCACATTCAATCAAATGCCTGCGAAATGTTTGAAGTTATGTTTGTTTCCAAATGAGAGGTGCTGGTCTTATTTATTGCCTCACGTGGCACCTATAAGGTGTGTTTCGTAAAAGTAACCCCACAATATTTTTCATTTTTTATTCGAGACTCGACTCTAGCCCCAATCTAATTCGGAATCTAATGCCCAACTCGAGACCCGGATCCGATCCTAAATTATGACCCAACTCTCGACTCAACTTTGAATCAACATAGAACCAAATTCTCGACTAAAGATTTGACTAAGTTACGGATTGGTGTCAGATTAAGGTCGTGTGATGTTAGTAAATATTTTAAAAATAATATTTTCTTTCTTACTAATTGAACATGAAAAAATAAGTTAGAAAATCATTTTTTTTTCTTGTGAAGAATTTAAATATAGATTTATACCTTCCTTGTTGATGATGAGTCCTTCTCTCAATGAACCATGTATTATTATTACACGACTCACATACATTTGTAATGCACGTGCACAGAAATTGGTGTAGAAGTTGTTGCTCGTGAAATTGACTTCAAAAAGAGGAAAATTGATATATATCACCAAATTACTAAGATGTAAATATTTTGTTACACAAAAAGATAAGATACTACAACTATATGTATTTTGCAACAACCACTTCTTATATCATCATACTATCTCTTGAATAACAAATTCAACAATGCTCAACAACAAAATTATTCAAAATAACTGAATCTGGTTCTATGGGCAACACCTAATTAATCAAATATTTCCATGATCAAACTTTACTAACCCTTAACTAACATCACCATTAGTCCATTACTATCTCAGACTTGCCATTTTCCTTAGCACCATCACTCTCTGGCTTTTCCTTAGTCTCCATCGACGTCCCATTTTCGTTCACATCATCAGCCTTTTTCGCGTCTTCAGCAGCAGCTGCTTCTTTCTTTTTCTTTTCGTTCTCGTTCTCTTCCTTCTCCTTCTCGGCCTTTTCTTCCTCAGCCTTCAATTTTGCTTCCACCTTTGCAGTTTCAATAGCTTTAATTAACCTCTCCAAGCAAGTGTCTGCATTTTCCTTAGAAGATTTGGGCATCAAACTCTCAGCAACGTCAGCAGGAGTTATATTAGTTTCCCCTAATAAACGACAAATCTCAGGAAAGTAATCATCATGAGACGTAACGTCTAGATAATTATTTGCAAGCACCTTGAAGGACTCAAAACAACAGTATGATAGCTCAATGTGTTTGTCCATTCTCCCCCTTCGAATTAAAGCAGGATCAAGCTTTTCGACAAAATTGGTTGTGAAAACAATAAGCCTTTCGCCACCAATAGCTGACCACAAACCATCAATAAAGTTCAAAAGCCCAGATAAAGTTACCTCACTTTGCTTTTTCTCCTCTCCTGCTTTTTTCAACTCCTCCTTGATGGCGTCTTTCTCAACTTTCTCGTCCTTCTCCTTCTCCTTCTTCGGCTTCCTTTGGCCAGTAAGATCGAGGGAGCAGTCAATGTCTTCAATGACAATGATAGACTTACTAGTAGTATCTATCAATAACTTTCTCAGCTCCGTGTTGTCCTTAACTGTTGTCAATTCAAGATCATAGACATCATATTGCAAAAAGTTAGCCATAGCAGCAATCATGCTAGACTTACCTGTTCCTGGAGGACCATAAAGAAGATAACCACGCTTCCACGCCTTACCAATCTTAGCATAGTAGTCTTTTGACTTAGAAAATGTTTCGAGATCATCCTTAATCTCTTATTTCTTGTTTGGCTCCATAGCTAAAGTATCAAATGTTGACGGATGTTCAAACACTACTTGACTCCACATTCTCCTGTTATAACCACCAAATCCACCATCCGATCCCTTATTATTCGTGTACAATTTCCTCTGCCTTTCTCTAACAGAAATCGCCTTCCCTTCATCCAACACATATTTTAAGTATGAAATGGTTATAAGATCACGATTTTTCCTATGAAACTTAAGCTTGAAATACCTATTGTCATCCTCCTTCGCGTACCAAGCAATTGTCGGTCTATTAGCTTCTTTTAGGCTAGATATCCACCAAACCTTCGCCCCTTCATAATCATCTGTTACCTCCTCATGATCATCCATCGATAGAACAAGAGATTGACCATCTTTCACTACACTGGCTTTTAGACGCTTAGCTTGTATACTGGAGTTCTTACTTAAATACCTTTCGATAGCTACGTAAGCTTTACTACGCTCAAACCAACCATCAGTTTCATATTCATGAAATGTAATATGTATATAAGGATAGATATAGCTCACAAGTTTATCGGTATACCTTCGAAGATGGCCACGAAGTTCATGAGGGAAATAGTTCTGGTACATGGTCCAGGCAAACATGATTGTTGCAATGGCTGGACCTAACTGATTCCAAACATCTTGCATCATCATCATAATTCTTTCACTTTGGGATATAAATTAGAACAATTGTATATGTGATTGTTCACTAAATAATAGCCTTTTATAGAACAAAAACAGTATTATCAAAGTTTTATTTTTTCAAAGAAACTACAGAGTAGGTGCCTATGTTACTTTTCCACCGGCCATATTATTAGGAAAACAATTTTTTCAATATTAATTGTCTTTTTCCAAAGCAAATCGTCATCTTTGGTCATTATAATTACGTAATATGTTGGTCAATCTCCATTATTGTCATTGTTTAAGTACATAAGAGTAGGGGCGGACTGACGTAGGGCTGATTCGGCGAAAGATTACACCGACTAATGTATAATTTATACATACTTGTTAAAAAAAGTAAATGATAAATCTGCTCGACTATTTCCGTTAAGGTAAGAAACTAAACTCTGACTTAATATATATCGATATTAACTTACTATTGGGTTATCGATTAACCTGTTAAAAAAAACTCAAATCGTTAAGAGCGAATAATCCAATATAAAAAAAATAAAACTATTACCAAAATCGCTAAATTAATAAGTTTTATTTGGTTCGGGGTTATTGATTTCGCTTGGATTTTGAGCAATCCAATGTGTAAGAGTCAAAAGTTTAGTTTTAGAATGCACAAATTATGCCTTAAAAGAGATTATTTTTTTCCTCATTGTAAAAAAATAGATGGTCAAAATATCTGTCACACTAAAATAACAAATAACTTCCGCTCACTCCACATGAGTTTATATTTTTGTATCACAATATAACTATGCCGTAACTTGCATAGCTTAATTTCTATTGACGTTATATCACAAAAAAATAAAACTTTAATTTTTGAGCTCACAAATTATCTAAATTTATGTTAAGTGAATTAATCATAAATAAAGGTTCTTCAATACAAGCACCTAATGCAATGAAATACATTTGCTGTACCTGTTAAGAGCATAAATGGCGACGAAATCACCGGGCTTAAGGCCCAACTGAATTAGCCCATGGGCCAGGCCCAAATCTCCCCCGACAAATTTCATGCCGATCTTCCTCCTCTCTCCGATTATCATCACCGTTGAGCTCCAGCGAGCCGTCGACAGCCGGCTCAAGCACTGGCAAATGTGAGGCTTGGAGTAATTAGCCATTCTTCTGGAGGATAAATTCGGAATTTCCTAATTTTCCTTCCTCGATAGTTCGTCTGAGCAAACAAAATAGCCAATTATTTTAGCTCTGTATTTCAGAGCAAACTATCGTTTGGTTGTAAATTTAAGTAAAGTACTTGAATAACTATTTGTTTGAACAGGAAGACATTTTTGTCCAGAAATATTGGTCGATCCTTCGTTTATATCCCGTTATGTTAGGATAGGTTATGTGATTAGTTATAATGAAATTATTTTTTTATTGATTGTTGATTTGTCACGTTCAAATAATATGCATGACATAATTTTTGAGAAGGAGTTGTTTGCTTATAAAAATTCTTTCATTTTATTTAGTTTTTTTATACTTTCTTTACAAACTTTAGTTATTTACTCTTAAAATTAAAATTTTCATCTTATTTAGCTTAAATATATTTGTGTGTACATTCTCGTAATTATACCGTGTGTTTTTTAATATAAAATATCCATCTTATTTAGCTTTAAGAAAAAAAAATCATCTTGAGTTTGTTGAAGTAAAAAATATTTTATTGTTGATGTCACTTTATTTAAGCGCATATATTTTATACAATTTTTCAAGTGATTAAAAGACTTTTTAATTACAAAATTGTAACGGAGTGAACATTTAAGAGAAATAAATATATAAATAAACATAAGAATTAGTCAAATAAATTCAATGTATAATATATACATAAATAAAAATTATATTTATATAATGTAATTTTTTAGTGAAAAAATATGTAATCATAAAAATAACGAGTAGTGAAGATTGTGAATATTATTATAAATGTATTAAAATTTATTTTCATATAATATTATTAAATTCCCGCGCTAATTTTACTAGTAATCATATATATATAAAAGAGAACCTTAGGCCCGCCTATGTGGCGCCATCACAAACCATAATTCCCTTTTAATTTATTTATTTCCAAATATATATAAAAGAGAACCTTAGGCCCGCCTACGTAGCGCCATCACAAACCAAAATTCCCTTTTAATTTATTTATTTTCAAAATTAGTCTTCCCCTTTCATGAAAAATTGCGACTTTTATGAAGAGTTGCGAGTTTTACGAAGAGTTGCGACTTTAATGAAGAGTTGCAACTTTTATGAAAGGTTGTGACCTTTCCGAATGGTTGCAACTTTTTCAAATAGTTGTAACATTTTCGATAAGGCACAATAAACATTTGTTCACACTATCATTTGTTGTCTATAAATAGAGGGATTTCCTCTCATTTTAACACAACGAAAATTCTGAACCTCCTCTTCTTCTTCACAATTAAATATTTGTGTATTTTGCTCCTGTTGAGTGGCTCACTGACACCATTGTACAGATGCCGGTATGTATTTTAACAACCATTAATTTATGCTTATATTATTAACGATAAATGACTTAAGATGTAATATTTTTCATTTTCCTTTACATTATTAATATTTGTTACTACGTAATCTTGTATGTAAGACTAATGTTTTAGTTTTAATAAATGATAAGTTTTAAGTATTATTTTATAAATTTTGTGATATTAAATTCCCGCGCAAAGCGCAAATAATTTTACTAGTATATAATATATAAGAAGTGCATATTGCATATTGTGAATTGCCGAGGATTGCCACGTGGCACAATTGAAGGCGGCAACAGATAAAGAATTGAGGCGGCACAGTTCAAGAAAAAATTGGATTCCTTTTTATTTTGAATTTCTAATTTGTTTTGGACTTGGTTATTTTATTTAGGTTTTTCTAATAGTCCATAGAAATAAATATTTTGGAGGATATCAATCATAGGGCATCAAATTATAAAGTTGTCAATATTTTTTAGGGTTCGTTTTTTGTTCTTTCTTTTCTTAGAGATTAGTGGTTAAACGCCCTTGTTCTGTACGGATTGATTGTTAAATATTGAAGTTTTGAATTAATTCTTGGTTATCATTATAAGTTACTTTTATATTCTTGTTTTAATATTTCATGTTTTATCACCATAAAAATAAATCTATAGTCTATTCTTAAAATCGAGAGAGGAGAGGGTAGATAAACCAAATAATATAGAAAGCTCTATCATCCATTGAGTTGATGTGTGTTCAAGAGTGACGCTCGGACGAACAACTTGTTTGATTACAAAACAGAATGAAATATAAATGCTCGCTAGTTAGGCCTGTCTATCCCCGCTCAACGATATAGTAACAACTAATTGGAGTGGGCGATTAGAGGTCGAGAGACCCGACTCATACAATTAACCATGTATATCAGTAACTTCATAACCGAAATTAGTTCATTGCCTATACGATACATGAAGTCCAATGCATGTTGCAGCCCTGAAATTTTCCAACCATTGTAAGTGATTTTATTATTTTATTCATGCATTCTTTTTTTTGGCACTCTTAAAATAAATAATTAGACCAGCATAATTTAGTAAAAATAGTTAATTGACACCCTAGGTTCGATAATCTGGTTCTTTTAAGAGCCCTAACTTGCACAACCGCGTACTGCATGTTGACAGATATAAGAGATAAGAGGTATGATGAGAAGTGAGAGGACGTGAGAGAAAGTAAGAGGGTGAGAGGTGAGATGTGAGAGATGAAAGATGAGCGATATGATAATTATGAGAGAGATGGAGATATAAGATAAGAGATGACAGTTGAGAGAGATGAGATTAGAGATAGGAAATATGACAAAAGAGAAGAGAGAGATGGGAGAGATGAGAGATATGAGATATGAGAGTTGAGAGTTGAGAGATGAAGATAAGAAAGATGAGAGGTGAGAGATGAGAGTTGAGAGAGTAGAGAGAAATGAAGAGATATACGAGTTGAGAGATGGGAGATGGGAGATGGGAGAAGAGGGATGAGTGGGGGATAGGAGAGGAAAGAGGAGATAAGAAAGGAGAGATGCGAGAGAGATGTGAGAGGTGAGAGTTGATAGATGAGAGAGATGTGAGATATAAAAAATGAGAGATTCGACGAGAGAGATATGAGAGATGAGGGTTGAGAGAGACAAGAGATGAGAGAGAGATGGGAGAGAAATTAAAGAGATGTGAGTGTTGAGATATAAGATGAGAAATTTGAGAGTTGAGATATGAGATGAGAGAGAAAGCTGAAAGATGAGACTTGAGAGATAAGAGAGATGAGAGATATGAGATATGAGATAAGAGAGAGAGAGAGAGAGAGATGAGAGATATGATGAGATGAGATAGGAGATGGGAAAGAAGAAAGGAGATATGGGAGATGGGAGAAGAGAGAGGAGAGAGATATAGGAGATGGGAGAAGAGAGAGGAGAGAGATATGGGAAATAGAAAAAGAGAGAGAAAAGAGATATGGGAGATGAGAGATATGATGAGATGAGATAGGAGATGGGAAAGAAGAGAGAGAAAAGAGATATGGGAGAAGAGAGATGTGAGAAGAGAGAGAGAAAAGAGATATGGGAGAAGAGAGATGTGAGAAGAGAGAGAGGAAAAATATGTGAGATAAGAGAGATGAAAGATATGATCATGAGAGATGAGATATGAAATGAGAGTAGAGAGAAAAGAGAGAGAGAGATGAGGAGATATGAGAGTTGAGAAATTAGAGATATGAGAGAGATGAGATGGGGAGATGGGAGATGGGATAAAAAAGAGATGTGAAAGATGAGAGATACAAGAGAGATGTGAGAGATGAGAGATGAGAGAAAAGTTGAGAGATATTAGATGAGAGAGATTAGAGTTAAAAGATATGAGATGAAAGAGATGAGAGTTGAGATATGATATGAGAGAGATGAGAGATGAGAGAGATGAGAAATGAAAGAGATGAGAGAAATGAGAGAGATAAGATGTGAGCTTTTGAGAGGAGTGAGAGGAGAGATGAGAAAGAGAAGATATGAGATGAGAAAGACAAGCTATGAGACATGAGATGTGAAATGAGAAAAAGAAGATATGAGATGAGAGGTTCAGATAAGAATTCATATGAGATGAGAAAGAGAAGATATGAGATATGAGATGTGAGATGAGAAAGAGAAATATATGAGATGTGAGATGAGATATGAGATATGAGCTATGAGATGTGATATGAGATGAGATATGAGATATGGGATGCGATATGTGATATGAGATGAGAGATGAGATATGGGATGAGATGAGATGTGAGAAATAAGAGAGATAAATGTGAGCTTTTGAGAGGTGCGAGATGTGAGATGAGAAAGAGAAGATGAGACATGAGCTGTGAGATGAGAAAGAGAAGATATGAGATATGAGATGAGATATGTATGAGATGAGATATAGGATATGGTATATGAGATGAGATGTGAGATGAGATGAAATATGAGATAAGATATGAGATATGAGATGTGATAAGATATGAGATATGGGATGCGATATGTGATATGAGATGTGAGATGAAATATGAGATGTGAGATGAGATGTGATATGAGATGTCAGATGAGATGTAGGATGAGATATGAGATGAGATATGAGATGAGATGTGATATGAGATGAGAAAGAGAGATGAGATATGAGATATGAGATATGAGATGAGATATATAAGATATGAGATGGGATATGAGATGAGATGATGAGATGTGATATGAGATGAGATATTGGATATATAAGATATGAGATGGGATATGAGATGAGATGATGAGATGTGAGATGAGATGTGAGATGAGATATGAGATATGAGATGAGATGATGAGATGTGAGATGTAATATGAGATGAGATATTGGATAGGCCAAACACATACACAGCCCCTCAAACTTGGCCCAATTTTTCATTTTGGCACTCCAACTTAGCCTTGTTCCATTTTAACCCTTGAACTCCATTTTTTTTGTTCCATTTTAACACGAAATACTATTTTTATGATTTCTTTAT
>JAJOOF010005429.1:0-31452 GCA_029582545.1 Solanum lignicaule
AAATTCCCCCCTTTTTATTACTTGTTTCTGGAAGTACTTTGGCTAATTGAATATAATTGTTGGTTAAAGTAAAGTCTAAACCATTTTCCTCGTGGGATCGACCCCAACCTACAAGTTGGGTTCTTTACTTGACAACGATCGCTTATACCTCTGTAAGGAGGTGTAATTTGAGCGTATACACAACCACGTTTTGGAGGTATATTTAAGTTGATTATAAATTTCTGCATTATTTTATTGTATTGGATTTTTATTCTAGTTTTACTTCCGCATTTATCGTATTAGTTAGAATTTAGGCTGACTTGTCTTAGGGGATAAGATGAGTGTCATCACATCCATTTTTGGGTTTTGACAAAATGACGTATTGCATGCCGTGGTGGATTTTATTATTGAAGGTTGTGTGGCACTCCGCGTGGATGCATGGACATATATGTCCCCATAGGTCCCAAAATGAGAGACATCGGGTGTATATCTCTATGTCAGACATGCGTCACTATACTTGGCATTACATTTAATTGCATTGCGTATCTTTATGATTTATGAACTTGTGAGTGACTTTTTGTGGAACTTGTGATTGGTGAACTTGTCTCCTGCAATGTTGATCTGAATTGTCGAAGTGTTGTTATTGATATATGCGCTATGTTATTTGTGAACTGTTAGGTTGGACTAGTTTTATGCAAGTTGTAGTTGTGGAGGTTTGGTTTGGGTGGTAGGAGTACCCGTATTTTATATTCTTACCTTATGTTTAGAGGTTTTCTTGATGAGTATCGTGTGATTTGGTACTCACCCCTTGCTTCTACAGTTGTGTAGGTTATGAGACATGATCTTTGTGATATTTTTTATTCTCTTCTTGTCCGAGGCTTCTTATGGAGATTTGTGAGGTAGTTGTTTGTCATTGCAACGGACCTCCTTACTCCTATTTATGATCTTGTTCTACTTTAGAGACAACATCATTCGAGACTTGTAATTTCTTTTCATTCTATTGTAATACATTAGAGGCTTGTGCACATGACAACCAGCTTTTGGGGTATATTTAAGTTGATTATAAATTTCTGCATTACTTTATTGTATTGGATTTTTATTCTGGTTTTACTTCCACATTTATCATATTATTTGGATTTTAGGCTGACTTGTCTTTGAGGGATAAGACGAGTGCCATCACGTCCATTTTTGGGTTGTGACAAAATGCTATCAAAGCCCCATGTTCATAGGTCTCACCTGTGTACAAATCAAGTCTTATAGAGTCTCGAAGATCGGCGTGGAGACGTCTGTTTCTTATCTTTGATACACTATGGTGACTTTTAGGAAAAATATTCACTTCTTGAATCTTCGTCGTGCGTTCTTGGTCCAATTTGATTCTTATCGCTTTATTCCATTCACTCTCACTTACAGTGTTGAATCGTGTTTAGTTCCTCATGTGAGTAGTTCATGTGTCTTGTATGACTTGGATGTTAGACCTGGTGATAAAGTGGAAGTGGTAGACATATGGAAAGTATGCGTTATCAAATTAAAAATGTTCTACAATTTGAAAGGTTTAAGTAAGGTGATGGCTTTGATATCATTTGTCACGATCCAAAAATGGACGTGATGACACTCGTCTTATCCAGCCAAATCACTTCTTCCAATATGTTTGATTTTAGCATGAAATTAATGCACTTAAAATGTGTAATTGCACACAAGTGAAACAAGGCATGAACCATTATGATATTGACACAAGTTAAAATTCTCATTGCTTGTACAATGTTACATAACTATTTGATAGAATACCAAAGAAGTGATGAAATATTTATGGTATATGAGCATGAAAATATAGTTGCGAATGGTATTGACCAACAAATGGCTCAATGTAACAATGTTGGTCCGTTTTCTCGGTCATATGATTGAGAAATGAAAGTTCAACGTGAGGAGATTGTCCGTACTATGTAGAAGGATTATATTAAAGACCAGTACTCTACAATATATGTTCAAATTTTTATTAAATTAAAGTTTGATAAATCAGTTGCTTTTCCTTAACATCCGTTACCAATGAAGATCCTAACCCATTTTGAACTTTCACACCACCATCTGATGTGCCCATAAGGAGAACTCCTAAGCGAGCAAGCCGGTGAACATCTTTGGCTAATTCTTTCTTCTCTTCCTCAACATGTGCTACACTATCGATGGATAGTTTGCTGAGGGCGTCAACCACTTCATTGGCCTTACCCAGATGATAGATCACATTCATGTCATAGTCTTTGAGGAATTCAAGACATCTCCTCTGACTAGGATTCAAATCTTTCTGGGTGAACACATATTGGAGGCTCTTATGATCTGTGAACACATAAACATGAACACCATACAAGTAGTGTCTCCAAATCTTTAGGGCAAACACTATGGCTGCAAGCTCGATATCATGAGTTAGGTACTTCTTCTCGTGGACCTTAAGCTGTCTAGAAGCATAAGCTATGACCTTACCTTGCTGTATCAACATACAACCTAGGACGACCCTGGATGCATCACAATAGACCACATAACCATCTGACCCAATTAGTAGAGTCAAGATAAGAGTTGTAGTCAACTTAAATCTTTTCTCACACTCATCTAACCACTAAAAGTTGACCTTCTTTTGAGTTAACTTGGTCAATGGGGAAGCTATGGATGAAAATCTTTCAACAAACCTCCGGTTGTAACTAGCCAACCGAAGAAACTTTTGATATTAGTCGGAGAGGTGGGTCTAGGCCAGTGCTATACTGCCTCAATTTTTCGAGAATCCACTCGGATCCCTTCACTGATACCACATGACCAAGGAAAGCGACAAACTGTAACCGAAATTCATATTTGCTGAACTTAGCGAATAACTGGTGATCTTTGAGGGTTTGCAGAACAACTACAAATGAGTCGCATTCTTTTCCTCACTCAGAAAATAAATGAGGATATCATCAATAAAGACGATGATGAATAAGTCCAAATAATATTTGAACACCCTATTTATTAAGTCTATGAAAGCTGCAGGAGCATTTGTTCGTCCAAAAGACGTAACTACAAATTCATATTGACCATACCAAGTCTTTATGGTTGTCTCCGGGATATTATTATCTCTGACTCTGAGCTGATGATAACCAGATGTGATGTCTATCTTAGAAAGGCAACTAGCACCTTGAAGTTGGTTGAACAAGTCATCAATCTTGGGGATGACTGTCATGCCTAAACTTGAAAGGGGCAGACATCAAGGATATAAGTAAGCACTTGCTAGATATCTGTACTAAACTCACGCCAAAGCTATAGACTCATAAGAAGTGAAACCTATATCAGGACATATACTAAAACATTTATAACAAAAGGGCCCAATGGGCTACTTTACAACGAAAACAAAACTAAGTCTAAGAAGCCTCTAAAGAGTATGAATCTGAGAACCTGATAACTAGTCGGGACATGGCCCCGACATACCCATTTTGACATATGCACATATATAGAAAAATGTAGGCTCTAAATATCTGATAGCTCCAGGTAGAGGCGGAGCTTACCAACTACTAAACTGGAAGTCTCTAGTCTACTTGAAATGCTTGTTGTCTTGAGTTCCTGAGCCTGTATTGATAGAAATGAAGCGCCATAATAATAGGGGCGTCAGTATATATAACACATGTACTGATATAACAAGCAGACTGGATAACAAGTAGACATGTAAGAATGCTAAAATGAATCAAATATCAAGATAGACAAATTTGTGCAGATGTATGCAGGAGATATAATCCCAAACTAGAATTGTGACAAATTTCAAGCGTCCACACCTAACATTTCATGGCTTATTCATTTATATATACAAAATTCCTATAGTTTTCCTAAGTGATATCTTTACTTTGTTATATAACGCCCTTGCTCTTTATAAAACTAACTATTAGGGAATCACATGATGGCCTACTGTCGACAATTAGTGAACCATGTATGGCATTTGTAGCCCACTGTCCCATCTACCCGTGAAATCTCATAGTCTGGATAACGAGGTCTATCAAGGCACACCCCAGGGCTCCTGTATGGTCTGCCCGCAGGCTCGTATCAGTTGGGTGAATTCATGATGGGAAATTCAAGCTGACTCTATCTGAATTCTGTGCACATAATAGTGTCACACGTAGTAGCCCTAAAAATACCCATCTCACGCTGCAGAGTAGGCTATACTCATAATTTCATGAAAAGGCCTATAATAATTAAATCATAAATCATATGGCTCGTGATAAAATTTGTGATTACTTTTTTTTAGCTTGAGAATCATACATCTTGTGACCTATACACTTACGAATAATCTGTTGCCAACTACTACCTTTAAATTTATGCAACATGTAGACCGCTAACTTCTAAGAGTTTCAATGGAAGACACATATAGTTATGTGAAACATATGGCTTCCTTGACTAGAAAAGAGTACTATAACTCTATAGGTTTAGGACTCCAACATGAGAGGGTTTATAAAATAGGATAGCTTGCTTTCAAGTATCATATAATCTCTGATCACATTTATCGGAAGAAGATGCGACTTTAGGTTGTGCTTTAATGGCGACATTGGTTTTAGCTTTACACCTTACATTAGGACTTACTATTTTAGGTCGTCAAACTCCTTTGCTGAAAAGTTTATCTGCAACATAACACCATAAAAGGATACCATAAGAAACTAATCAAGAAGCACAACAAGGCCGAAAATATAGGAGCAACAATCTCAACAATTACTATAGATAAATGGTGTATCGCCACACTTTTCTATTTCACTACTTTCCAAGAAGGCTCATGACTTAATCACGTGTTCAGCATTACTCCTCAATCCTTTAACCATAAAAAACCATTCCCCTTAATCATCTACAATTAACATAAAAAGTCAAAACTCATGGCCTCCGAACACCATCCCGCGAGTTCTTTGTCAACGACGTCAAATTCCATTATAAGCTCATAGTTTAAGTTGGTAGAGAACTAATTCCATCAATTAAAATAATAGGAGCTCATATAACCACTTACAACACATTCCTAGCAATTTAGGCATTTCATCAAACACTTGGCGAGCGACAAACTTCAAGAACTATAAAAGTCACGTTTTCTATACCTAGCCTTCCATTTTATCGTAACTAGCTTACTGCCCCAATACAATATCATTCACCCCTCATCTTGTCAAAACAACAACCCACACACCCTTCTACAAACTCCCTCCTCACCAAAAACATCAACTACCATGGGTAAAACATGGACTCACAGTTTCCTATCACCGTCCCGTGAGTCCTACCCATAAATTATACTTAAAGCATCCTTAGAATACTATTTATGGAAATAGAAAAGGAGTCATACCTATATATCAAAGAAAATCAGCCCCTTACCCTTTCTATTAATCAAGAACAATACTCTCTCCTTCAAGAAAACATTTAACTAAGTATATCTGTAGGTCTATGGAGAGGAAGACACTTGATTCTTGAAGAAACCAACTTACCTTAAGCTTTGGAGGATTGTAGATGAGAAAAACTTGAAGAAATAACTTGAAATAAGTCCTTAAACATTCTTGAGTATATGGGAAAGGATATCCTAAACTTATAATATAAAAAAAACAAGTTTGGCTGACTTTCTCTAAAGTGCCACATGTCCCGCAGTGATTGGGCAGTGCACACGTCTGTCGTAGAATGAACATAACTTTTTACTCCAATGTGGTTTTAATGAGCGGTTTGTTTTGCTAGAAACTAGACTCAAAGACCTTTAATTTTATAGGTTGTATGTCCTCTAACTCATTATATATTACGAGATATGATCGTTCAAAGTCATCTGATAAATGAGATCATTTGTAGTATTCCTCCACAATGAACCTTTAAACCCAAATCTTTTCTTTAATGATCTCCTTGGCCTAAAAATTTTGTTTAAACATTCAAATGACTTAATATGAGGGTTACATGGTATGATTAACCATTTGAAATGATATACTTCCCTAGATATCACACCTATGCATTGGTGTTTATGAGTCACAAATGTATTTTAAGTTACAGTGTTTTACATTATCCCCCCTTGGGATCATTCGTCCTCGAATAAAGGCTGACCCTTAAGATGATTCAAAATCTCTTATTTTTTTTAAAAAATGGGCGATTTTTCCTTTGTAAACAAGCCTATTCAAAACTTGTCAGCTGATGAGTCCATGATTTGGACTAATTTAGGGTTTTATTTTTATAGATTTAATATTCTCAAATGCATGTTTTGTGCCAATAATAAATGTTAAATCCCTGATTTTCAGGCAGTTGGATTTATGAACGAAGCATTGAGACTAATGTGCAAAAAGGAACAAAGCAAGCTAAAGGAATGAAGAAATGAAGACCTGATGATCGCCGATGCCACTTGATGAATCGCCAAATTGCCACGATACCGACTAAAGTTACAGAATGCTAGAGCTAAACTAGGGGTAAATTAGGCGAGCGAAAATTCCATTCGGTGTGTCACCGATCCATTCAGCAAAGGACGACTAGGTCGCCAAAAGTGCTGAAGAAGATTCAAACAAGTGCTGATGGGTGAGATAGAAGGCAAAAGGGTGACTCGCGGAATTATTTGGCGATCCTAATCTGGATCGCCTAAAGTTACAGTAGCCGGACCAAGAAGAAGTGTAAAATGAAGGCGTGATGAAGAACAATTAGCAAGTCACTGATCTGTCGGCGAAGCCCGACTTACCTCACCGAGTGGTCTTAAATAGTTAGACATCAAACATATTTAAATTAATTTTGGCTAGGGAGAGAAAGGCATTCAAAAAACGTGAGAGATAGAAAATTGAGAGGAAAAACATTACCATTGTGGTTTTGAAGGGATTTTAGCAAGATTCCTTATGGAGATTTTGTAATAGAGAAGATTTTAGTGATTCTTAACTATTGAATTTCAATTACCCAGCTTAGAAAAAATTGCAGATGTTGATTTTAATATTTTTGTTATGAGTGGCTAAAACCCTTTTCTTGGGGTTTTGACTATGAAGCCAATTGTTGAGTTTTACTAAGTGGGTGTCATTGAATTGCAAATAATGGCGTTAATTTGAAGTGGGTCTGAGTTGCTGCTGCGTTTTGAAGTCGTGTTGCATGTTTATTGTAACATGTTCAGTGTTGTGCGCTTGCTCGAGAGGGAGGTTCATAGCCAAAGTAGCAATCTTAGCATCCTTATTAGTGGGTTACCATGATTTCAGCTTGAGAGAGTGAAACATAAGATCTATCCTTTGTATCTAGCTCGAGAGAGTGGATTTGATGAGGACCAAGGGCTGGGCATCGTCCGGTTAGTGTTGAAGTTCGAGAGGATTCGACATAGAAAAGGTAATTGTTCGAGAGAAAGTTACTTTACATATGATCCGACCTACCCATGACAAGTTATCCTATTTTGAGCATCAATATTCACCCACCAAGTTAAAATTCGGCAATTGGTTGGTCATTACCCCAAGTTTTACTTTACTATTTGATCGTTTCATGTTAAAGTGTAAAATTGGAGTGATTATAGTAACTAGATATTTGAAACTAAAACCAAAAAGGTGTAATACTTGCTCAATTGAAGAGATTGTTGTCATACGTTCATCATTGAATATGAAGGAAAAACTACTCCCTATGGGATTCAAGCCCAACTCACTTAGTTGGGTTATATTACTGACTAACGATTGTTGGGACTTAGTATTGGATGAAGTGTCCTGATATGTGAAATCATCAGCTAACCAAAATACACACACATTGCTTCACAGAGCATCACCACACGATAATATGCAACGAATATCCACAAGGCTCTGCTTGGCCTTATACGAATAGAAACTGCACCAACTAATATAACATGCCTTATATGGTGGAAATTTTAACTTTGAGGAATATGTGGTGTGCGTATCAAGTACTGAAACATATTATATATAATAAAGTAGTACTACAAAGTACGAGCAAAACTGATACTCAAATGAAATGAGTTATGAATTTAAGATCCTTTTTGCGGCTACTGAAATAAGTGGGGATACTTGGACCTCATGTCAACCTCTAATTCCCAAGTGGCTTCATCTATATTCTGACGTCTCCAAAGTACCTTGATTGATGCTACGTCTTTTGTCCTCAACTTCTTTCCCGCCAGTCTAACATTGCCACAGGGATTTCCTCATATGATAAGTCTTCTGAGAGTTTTATACCTTCTACGGGAATAACCTATGTAGGATCTCCCAAGCATTTGCGTAACATCGATACATGGAAGACCGGGTGTACTGCAGCTAACTCTCGAGGCAAATCCACCTCATAGGCTACCTGGCCAATTCTACATATAACTTTATATGGCCCACATTAACTGGGGCTCAAATTACCTTTCCTCCCAAATATCATGGTGCCCTTCACAAGGGATACCTTCGAGAATACCCAATCATCAACTTGGACCTCTATGTCTCTGCGACATATGTCTGCATATGATTTTTGTCGGCTCTGAGCCGTCTTTAGTCGTTCTTGTATCAACTTTACTTTTTCAATGGCTTGGTGAACAAGTTCTGTGCCAAATATTTGAGTATCACCTACTTCAAACCAACCAATAAGTGATCTGCACCGATGCCCATAAAGAGCTTCAAACTGAGCCATGCCAATGCTTGAATTATAGCTTTTATTGTTGGCAAATTCTATCAAGGGAATATGATCATCCTCATTGCCTTTAAAAGTCTAAAACACACGCTCTCAACATATCTTTGAGTGTTTGAATACTCCGTTCATCTTGGTCGTCTGTCTGTGGGTGAAATGCAGTGCTAAGGTTCAACTGTGTGCCCAAACACTTCTAGAATGATCTCCAAAAATATGTCGTAAACTGGGCACCCCTATTTGAAATAATGGATAATGGAGTCCCATGCAAGCAAACAACTTATCTTATATATAGCTTAGCATACTCGTCGGTTGTGCTGTTGGATTTAACTGGAAAGACGTGGGCTAATTTCGTCAACCGATCAATGAACACCCAAATGGAATTATGTATCTTAAAAGATAAGGGCAAACCTGTAATGACATCCATATTAATAGCCTCCCATTTCCATATTGGAATGTCCTTAGTCTTAGCTAGGCCACCGGGCCCTTATGTTCTACTTTAACTTGTTGGCAATTGGAGCATTGTGGCACCTATTCTGCAATATTCCTTTTCATGTCATTCCACCAGTAGACCTCCTTAAGTTCATAATACATATTTATGGAGCCTGGATGAATTGAGTATCGGGAATAATGTGCTTCAATTGTCGAGAAGCATACGGTATCTGTAACACCCTAAAATATTTCTAAGTTAAGACTCGAATCATTCTTCATTTACTTATAGGGTCATATCGGGTGATTCTTAAATTTCTCATATTTGTAAAGGTAAATTCTCTAGTGTGGGAATGATTTTTGGATATCAATTAAGGTCACTTGAATCTCCTAGCACAAAGTTGAGTTGAAAGCTTCCTTACCTATTAAGTTTTGATGTAAGATTCTACTTAGGTCAACTTCAAACGACCATATCTCTTAGAATATAAAGAGTTACGTGTCCCATAACCTATCAAATTAAAGGTATTTGAATCCTCTTTCCAATGCCACTAATTTCACATCAATAAAATTTCTGAGTAAAACGTTATGACCATTTTAGTAACTGATACAATGCAGTGATGAATTAGCCGATGGGAAAACATTAAAAAGGGTCATTTTTGTCTCTTTATTTCTAAGTAAACCATAAAAAAAATTCTTTACTAATTAAAGAAACAAAACAATAAGATTTTCATATTTTAATTCATCATTCTCTTCTCTCTGAAACCCTAGGGAAAAATCTTAAGGAAATATCAAAGTAGAAGACTCCATTAAAGATTCTTTCAATCTTTTTCAAGATTTTTTCAATCTTTTTCAAGATTTTTATTCAAGGTAAGTCCTTCTCCAAGAATTTCATTCTTTCTAACTCAAATTCCACCATATAATTAAGAATTACTAATGAAAATAATAATTCTTGGCCATAGAGATTTCAAAAAAGTAATTCATGAATCTCAAGAAAGGTTTTCTTTATTGTTCTCCTTCAAGCTAGGGTTTCAAAACTTCTAATCAAGTTCTTCTTCAAGATTCTTCAAGAACCTTGTTCTTCTTGCTATGTAAGGCCATCATAGTGTTGGACTAGTTTGTCCTCACGCCCTACATCTACTTTCAAATCAGTAAAAGAGAAATCTAGGATTCTACCCCTAGATTTAAGTATTCTTGAGATAAGTTGATTTTGAGTTCTTGAACTCCTGATTCTTTTGAAATTCTATTCCTAAGTATTGAGTTTCTATATATCTATTGAGATCCTTTAGTTGATTTATTCATGTCTATATTTCAGCATGCACCCTATTTTGAGTTTTAATTTTGAGAAGATTTTTAAAGCCAACATTTGAGTTCTTAAACTCAGTTTTGAGAAAGTAAAGATAAGTTTTTAAAAGGAGTTTTCGAAAACATGATTAGTATGACAATCGAGTATGCCATCAATGTTTAAGCAATATGGTATCTATATATACCACCAATGTTTATGCAGTATGACTTCTCGAGTCATCAACGATCATATTATAATATGATTTTGAAATGTTTTTGAGAAAGAGTTTTCAAGTATGAGTACAAGGGGACTATGTGTTCCCAGAGACATTAATTTTTACATTGATAAAAGAGAAATTGAGATTTCTAAATGAGTTATGAGTTCAAAATATATTTCAAGAGCAATTACCTTTTTTAAGAGGATAGTTTGAGCAATTATCTCAAACTAGAAGAAGAGTGTATTTTTAAAAATTGAGCATGCGTATATATATTATTGGGAGTAGTATTGAGTGTCGATATAGAGGAGAGTTCAGACAACTCATAGCCCCCATAAACCATGTATGCCAACATGGGTAAACGGTCATACTTTTTAGATGATTCCTTATTTTTTTAAGCATAGCTTAGTGGATCCACTTAGTTGGGGAGTTCTATACCCCGACAAGGTATATGGCAGTTCTGGAAGCGTGGGAGAGACACTGTATCATCACGTAGCTCATAGTGATGGTTGTCGGTTAGAGAATCTCCCAAATATAATTAAAAAGTGTATTTTTATTATATCACTAAATATGTTGAGTTCAGAGATGAGTAAGCATTTTGTAAAGTTTTAATGATTTCACTCCTTTATTTCTTTACATTCAATTGAGTATCTATTACAGTCATTTCATTCAGTTATATCACATACTCGTACATTCCATGTACTTATGTCATTCAACATGCATTCTTTTATGATGTAGATAAAGGTGTTCATGATTATCAGCAAGCGCTTTGTTGAGATCACTCTACACTCCTGTTAGATTTGGTGAGTGTTAAGACCCAGGGGCATCCCCTCGATGTCACAAGGCGTATAAGACCCCGATAGGCATCATACAAGCCACTTAGCATATCATAACATATAGTAATAGAAAAGGTGATGGAATTAAAACTTTTCAAGTAATATCAAAGTCTTTTTTAAGAGCAGACATAATTCTTACACTACATTGTCTCAAACCATCTAAACATAAGAAATTGAAGTCTTGGAATGCAGCCCATACAACAGTCTCAAAAATAAAGGAAAGACATAAAAGAGATAGGGTGACCCAATCCTCAAATAAAATGAGGACTCACAAAAGCTTCACTTCACAATCCTCTAGGAACCTAGCCGCAAGTGTGTGAATCGGGAACGCCGGACCCTACATTTGATAAGAATGTGGGCAAGAGTATGCGTTAGTACAATCAAGTACTAAATATGATGGCTAGCATAAATAACATAAACATAAGCATTAGTCAACATAATACATAAGGCATAAGCATAATCAATACGTATAAAGCATCATAATGAAAGAGAAGTACTCCCTTAAGTAACCGCACTTAAGCTTAGCCAAGACATAGGTCATCCACCTCTAGTCAAGTTTATATCATGGAAGACATATCTAGTAACACTCCACAAAAGTCAATTTCATAACCTAATCTCATCAATCATACTTAATTTTAAAGAGATGGGGTTTCGCCTCAATGCCTAGTTCAGAAAGGCAAATGGGTATTCGCCTCTTGCCTTACTTTAAATTGCGAGTACTCGCCTCCACAACCTCATCATATGATGTGGATACTCGCCTCCACATCATTTCATAAGGATCGTGGATACTCGCCTCCATGTCCATTCATCATAGTAAGAACGTGGGGACTCACCTCTTGTTCAAGTCTAAGGAGTACGGGAATCGCCTCTTATCCTTTTAAATGAAGGTCAAGGATCATCGCCTCTAGCCTTATCATTCATTAAGCATTTTAGTCTAGATTAATTTTAGGTGAGCAATCCTTTCAACCTAGAATCATTCATGTGAGTAAACCCCTTCAAATTCATGCAGTCATGCTTATTAATTCATTATAGGAAGTATCTCTTCCACATCATAGCATTTTCAATCAACAATGCATAGTGTAGGCTTTACTCTCAAAACACTACATCTCATGATAATCATCTATGCTTTACTTCAAGTAATTAACATCATATTCATCATAAATGCTTCAATCTAGAGCAATTCTATTCATAGTTCATCAATCCTATAGGGATATATCTATCCCATAGAGTTTTCCTCACATGGCATCAAACCCATTATATCAATTCAACCCTAAATTCATGGGATAGGCATGGGTACATGTAATTTCATCCTAAATACATGCAATTCTATCAATTCAATTATAAACAATCATAATCCATTCAATTGGATCAACATTCTTCATAACCCACAACAATGGAAGAAACCCTAACTAGAATTGGGGAAATTCTTCATCAAATTGTGGAATTCTAGGGAACTCCATGGGAGGAATGATCCCATGGATTAAAAACCATCATACCTTAGTCACAATGCCCAAAAAGCTTGAAGATTGGAAGACTTGGTCTTGACCTAGCTTCATCTCATTCTTCTTCTCTTACCTTCTAGAGAGAGAATTTTTTAGAGGAGTTTTGGGGTTTCTTTAGGGATTTGAGAGAATGGCTTAATTGGGGTTTAGGGGTTGAAAATACTTATATAGGTGGTCTAGGTCTAGGCAAAATGACACCGCTTCAATTTAATTAAAACCGGAAAAGACCCTTAAGTCCTTAAAATAATTTCCCTAACATGACCCATGAGACCATGACCTACAGACCGTGGATGGACCAAAGGTACATCCTGGTTAATTGTGGATCATGGTTAGAGACTTTTGGCCAATCCATGACTGCCCTATCCACGAACCGTGGACCCACCCACGGGGCATGGTCCTGGCCGTGGATCACTGCCTTAGGCAGTGCCTAGGGTGCCCTATCTACGGAGCTCACCCACATGGCATGGGTCTAACCACGAGGTGTTGTTGGCTAACATTGGTGGCACTTGGAAATGGTGAAAAATGGCTAGGCTTTCCTCTTTCGAATTTGGGGTGTTTCATTATCTCCCCCTTGCGATATTCGTCCTCGAATGAGATTCTAAGCACGTTTATAAACAAAAAAACTCAAGACTAGCAACCCATCATGCATGCAACACTACTTAAATGCACACAAGTAAGGAGGAATTGCATCTCAAAGCTAACCATACTTAATGAACCACAAGGAAGTAGGAACTACATCTAAAAACCCAATATGCACAAAATCTTAACATTTCTCATGTTCAAGGAGGAACTATCATCTCCAACTCAAAATAATGCTCTACACAATCTTATGGAGCTCATATGCAATTCAATCTCAAAAAAGCTTAAATTCAAGGAGGGTATCTCCTCTCCAAGTCAAGGCTTGTTCTACAACTCATCTCATGAAGTCTATAAGCAACTCATACTCAATACTCAACAACATGAGGAAAATAATTCACATAAGTCATTTCTTTCACAACTTAAGTAATTCATGAACATGCATAATCATAAGGAAATCATGGAAACACATAAAACGCACTTGATTTCAAACATAAACAAACCAAGAGGAATTCACTACCTCAATCTAGGATAGGAGGAAAAAGATGAGGATACCGAGACAATATGTTGGCTTCGGCCTCCCAAGTAGCTCCCTCAACTAGATGGTTTCTCCATAACACTTTCGTGGAAGCAACTTCTTTGTCCCTCAATTTCTTAACTTGTCGGTCTAGAACTTCAATCGGAACTTCTTCATAAGAAAGGTTCTCTTTCACTTTTAACCCTCCTAGGGGAATTATGGATGTTGGATCTCTGACACACTTTTTCAACATAGAGACATGGAAAAGCTGATGCACGATGCCAACTCATTTGGCAAATCAAGCTCATATGCAACCTTACCAACACGTCTCAAAATTTGATATGGGCCTACAAAATTGGGACTAAGTTTCCCTTTCTTCCCAAACCTCATTACACCTTTCATGGGTGAGATTTTCAAGTAGACCCAATCATTAACCTCAAATTCAAGGTCTATCCTTCTAACATCGGCATAAGACTTTTGTCGGCTTTGGACAGTTCTCAACCTCTCTCTAATGAGCCCGACTTTCTCCATTGCCTCATGAACTAATTCAGGTCAAAACAAAACAATTTCACCCACTTCAAACTATACTATAGGAGATCTACACCTCCTACCATAAAGAGTTTCAAAGGGGGCTATACCAACACTAATATGGTAGCTATTATTATTAGCGAACTCTATCAACGGCAAGAGATCATCCCAACTTCCCTTGGAATTGATGACACATGCTCTCAACATATCCTCTAATGTTTGGATCATTCACTTCGCTTGCCCATCGGTTTGTGGGTGAAAAGCTGTGCTAAGCTTAACCCTAAGTGCCAAGTCCCTTTTGAAATCACTTCAAAAATTGAGAAGTAAATCGAGTACCTCTATCGGAGATAATGGACAAGGGAACAACATGTAATCTTACCATTTTTGTCAAATACAACTTGGCATAATCTTCTGCTGAATAAGAAACCTTGATGGGAAAGAAATGTGCTGATTTTGTCATCCGATCTACAATCACCCAATTAGAGTAATGTTGGTACCGAGTGTGAGGCAAACCAACTATAAAGTCCATATTTACATCTTCCTACTTCTAAGTGGGAATGCCAATATCTTGAGCTAAACCTCCCAGTTTCTAATGCTGAACCTTTACTTGTTGACAATTTGAACATTTAGCCACAAATACTGCAATATCCTTCTTCATCCCATTCAACCAATAGACTTCTCATAAATGACGTTACATCTTAGTAGTTCCCGGGTGAATGGAATACCGCAAACTATGGGCTTTTGCCAAAATCTGTTTCCTTAGCTCATTAACATTTGGAACACATAGTCGACTGTGGTATCTAAGTACCCCATCACCCCCTTCGGAGAAAGCCTCAACGGACTTCTTGAGTACCGCTTCCTTCAATTCCACCAAAGTCGGATCAAGACATTGTTTAGATTTCACATCATTTACAAAAGATGATTCGGAGCCATTATGGACCATGACACCACCTTTGTCGGAATCTACCAATCGAACACCGAACCGGCCAATCCATGCACATGTCGTGCCAATTCTTTTCTATCATCATCAACATGTGCAACACTACCCATGGACAACCTACAAAGAGTATCCGCTACTATATTCGCCTTTCCGGGGTGATAAAGAACACTCATATCATTGTCCTTCAATAATTCCAACCACCTTCTTTGGCAAAATTTAGATCTTTTTGGGTAAACACATATTGTAAACTCTTATGGTCGGTGAAAACATCCACATGGACCCCATACAAATAATGCCTCCAAATCTTTAAGGAAAATAGCACCGCCGCTAATTCAAGTGGGTAGGATAGTTCTTCTCATGAACTTTTAGTTGCCTTGAATCATAGGCAATCACCTTACCATTTTGCTTAAGCACACATCCCAATCCCGCTCTAAAGGTGTTACAATATACCACAAAGCCAATTGTACCTTTCGGTAAGGTCAAATCCGGAGTGGAACTAAGTCTATCTTTCAACTCTTGGAAACTTTTATCACAAGCATCCGACCATATAAACTTGGCCTTCTTTTGAGTCAAAGCCGTCAAAGGAGAAGCAATGGAGGAAAACCCCTCAACCTCAACAAACCTTCTATAATAAACGGCCAAACCCAAGAAGCTTCTAACGTCTGTCAGTGATAGAGGTCTAGGCGAACTCTTGACCGCATCAGTCTTAATCGTATCCACCTCAATACCCTTGCTTGAAACAATATGGCCTAAGAAAGCGACGGATCTTAAACAAAATTCACATTTACTAAACTTTGCATAAAGTTGTTTGTCCTTGAGAATTTGCAATACAATCCTTAAATGATCAATATGCTCATTCTCACTTCTTGAATAGATCAAAATATCATTGATAAACACAATCATGAATATATCAAGGTATTTTCTAAACATCCTATTCATCAAGTCCATAAACACCACCAGGGCATTAGTAAAACCAAAAGACATAACCAAGAACTCATAATGACCATATCGGGTTCTAAGGGCCATTTTTGGAATGTCTTTCTCTTTCATACTCAATTGATGATAACCCAACTGGAGATCAGTTTTAGAGAAATAACTTCCCCCTTGGAGTTGATTCAATAAGTCATTTATCCTAAAAAAAAGATACTTGTTCTTGACGGTTACTTTGTTCAATTGGCGGTAATCAAGACACATTCTGAGTGAGCCACCTTTCTTCTTAACAAAAAACACCGGAGCACCCCATGGAGAAATACTCGATCGAATGAAACCCTTATCCAATAAGTCCTTTAACTATTCCTTCAACTTCTTAAGTTCCATCGAATCCATGCTATATGGAGGAATAAAGATAGGTTGGGTGTCGGGGAGAAGGTCAACCCCAAAGTCTATTTCCCTTTCGGGAGGAACACCGGGTAAATCATTGGGGAAAACATCCAGAAACTCTTTTACAATAGGGATCGATTGAAGAGTAGGAGTTTCAGAGTCCATATCCCTCACCTTCACTATATGATAGATAGAACCCTTCAAAATCATTTTCCTTGATTTTAGGTAAGCAACAAATTGACCTCTAGGCATAGAGTTTCCCCCCTTCCACTCTAAGATAGGCTCATTTGGGAATTGGAATTTACTACCCGAGTTCTACAATCGATAGAGGCATAACACGAATGCAACCAATCCATACCAAAAATAACATCGAAGTCAATCATATCAAGTTCCACCAAATCTATTAGAGTGACTCTATGGGATAAGGAAACGGGGCATCTCCTATAGACTCTTTTAGCCACCATAGAATCACCAACAGGGGTAGAAAAAGACAAAGGTTCTAACAACACTTCGGGGAGCACGCCAAACCTCATAGCTATAAAAAGAGTCACAAATGACAAAGTACCACCCGTATCAAGTAAATCATACACATCTATATGGAAGCCTTTTAACATACCAGTCACAAAGTTCGGGAAACTCTCCTGGTCACCTATAGTTTGGTGAGCATAGAAACGGTTTTGCTTAGGAGCATTTCCATCTGAACCAGTCGGATCGGATGAAGGGTAGGGTTGAGCCTTACGATGAGTGTCTCTATCATTTTTATTAACCAAAGGGCAATCCCTTATTTTATGATCCATTTACCACACCCGAAACAAGCATTAGAGCCTGCTAGGCACTTCCTTTCATGATTTCTCCCACATTTAGCACATGTAGGCATCAGAGGCCTATTACCATATCCTTGCGGTTTTGGGTTAGACACCCTCTAATTTCTTGGCCTCGGAGGAGCACTTGTAGAACCATAACCAGAGTACCTTTGTCAGAATCTAGAACGAGCCAGTCCATCGGAACTAGCATGAGAATAGCTTACATAATCCAATCTAGCCCTTTTTACCTCCCTAGATCTCTCATTGAGCTTTTCTTCCTCAATTTGTGTTACGACCCGGGGTTACCCCCTAGGAGCAACACGACGTACTTGACCCCGAAGTGGTCTCATACAAGCCCTTAGCATAATCATAAACATAAAGTCATAGAAATGATGCGGAAAATTTCAAACTTTTATAATAGAAGACAACTTCTTTTTCTTAAAAGAATATTAGAGTCTAGACCTTGTCTCAATCACCATCTAGTACAATAGAGAATTCAATTAGGGTTAAAGCCCTTTACAATAAAGTCTCAAAAATATAAAGTACAATAGAAACTGGAAAGAATAACATCTTGTCCTCGAACCATGAGGACTCACCAAGCTTAGGGAATAATCAACCCAAGCTTCACTTGAAAGGAGAAGTACGTCTCAGCGACCGGAATCTACACTCATAGTAAATGTAGAAATATGGGTTAGCACATAAAGTACTAAGTATGGTAGCTATGCACTAAAATCCTTAAAACATGCATAAAAGGGACATTTAGTTGAAATCATGCATTTATCAAGTTTAAAAGCCATCATGCACATTTATGAAGAAACATAAGTCAAACCATATCATAAGCAACCCCAAAGCTATACTAGTGCAATGCAAATGCAAGATCCCATAACCCTACCATATGCCAAGTACCACTTTTAGGTCACCCACATCATATATATCATGAATACATAATTCATAAGTCTTCATAGCATAAAAGAAACCTCCTCACAACCCCTTTATGAGTCTACTTGTACAATGTACAAGTGAAGTCCCATACCCCCACTCACACCAAGTAAAACTCAATAAGAAGTCATAAGTATAGTTCATGTTCCATTTCATATTCATATTCTTGTTCTTGTTCTTGTCATATAGGGAAATTTAACCTTAACCGACATAGACCATGTGAGCTACATGGAATCTGGTGTCATGACCCCACACCGAAAAGAGGTGTCCTACTTGCCTAAGGTAGAACAGACATGTATAGAATTTAGGTGGATCCACTAGATAAAGACCTGTGTGGGCACATAGTTATGGGATAAGGAGATTGCTACTAGGAACCCAGACTTTCTAACGTAAAAGGTTTCCATCTCATGAGATAACATATATTGGTAAGGTGCACTTTCTAACGTAAAAGCTTCCATCTCATTTTCATATCCACTCGGTGCTAAGCATAATTCCCTTGAAAGTCATATTAAGTCTTTACTTAAATTCATGTTCATGAAAGAATGCACTAGGCACTCATGTCAATATGGTATCATAATAGCTCATAGATTCATTAGGTGAGAATGTCCTTTCAACCGTAGAATCATCAATACGTGAGTAAACCTTTCACATCATATCCATATAGTGTTCATGAGAATAGCCTTTCATTCGACACAATAAGATATCATAGTCATAGTAATTCATGCATAATAACGTGTAAGGGTATAGGGGAGAATAACCTTTCCAATCAATACCACAATTACACCATAGTTATAGAATCTTCATTCGCAACATAAATCTTGAAGTACATGGATAATTCTCACATTCATGTACAAATTCTCATGACTTACCCATCAAGAAATCATGAATTACATTAGCTCCAACATTCCAGAAATTCTACATAGATGGGGATAATACATAACTCAATCAATTCAATTCATTCACACAAGACCCAATTACATGCTTCTAAATTCCATTAAGATCATAGTTTAGCAATATAGGGGATACATGGGTTCTTGGGGGAATTTCACCAAACCTCAACCATAAATCATCAATTCAATCATAACCCAACAAAATTCAATCATAAAAATCATCTTTAAAGAGAACCCATGTGTTCAAACCAAAACCCTAGATTTGGGGACAATTTGAAGTTTGAAAACCAAGTTTTGAATGGGCTCTTTGGGTGGAAGCTACCGAGAGATGAAAACTACCATACCTTGAGGATGAATCATTGAAGAATTTGATGAAAAACCCTTGAATTCTTGCAGCCCAAACTTCAATTTTACTCTTCTTCTTTTTTGGGTTCTTAGAGAGAGAAATATTGTGAGAAAGATGAACTTTTGATTTTGATTTGGATCTTTGTGAAAGTGATTTTTTTTTAGTGTTTAATTACTTAAAATACCTTGTATATTTATTTAAAAACAATATAAAATATACCCATTTAAAAATAGGACTTAAAAATAATATTTACAAAAACACCCCTTATCCACATGGACTAGCCAAATAAAACTAAGGTAAAGTACAAGGGAGATTTTAAAGGCCTTGGGGTGGTCTACCAGCCGTGGACCCTCCCTTGGACTTAAGCCTTAAGCTTTTTAAATATAAGGCATGTTAACAAGGGTGTACACGGGCAATGGACATGTCCACCTGTCGTGGACCCTCACTTGCACGTGTGCACTCCCTAGGCGACCTAAGGCACCCCCACGCGAGGTGCTCCATATGTAGTGGGGTCATCCATGGTCCTTGGACCCTCACGTGGACTGCCCCTTGCCAAATTTGGCTATGTGTCCACGAGGGACTTGTATGGGCAGTGGAGACCTTTTACGGGCCTTGAATCCTCACGTGAACTTTCCTCCTTGCCTATACGGCTAAGGCATTGGTTCAAGGAGGCTTCTAAGGGTGGTGAAGGCTTTCACCTTCCTTGAAGCCTTCCTTGAACAATGCCTTTTTCCCACACGGCTAAGGCAAAGTTCAAGAGTTCTTCTAAGGGTAGTGATGCCTTTCGCCTTCCTTGAACCCTCCCTTAAACTTATACTTAGTCAATTTTTTGGACTATTTCATAACTCCAATTTATGCATAAACTTTTAAGATTCATACGTTAGGCTCTAGTTTCACCTATCAATTTTTTGGGTGTTACACTATGTGATGAGTCCACAAATTGGACTCATTTAGGGCTTTTTTTTCATAGAAATAATGTCCTCGAATGCTTATTTTGTCTCAATATCTGATGAAAACTCTTAAGTTTCAGGTATTTGAAGATTTAATGGAAGCATGGATACTTAGGCACAAAAAGGAACAATAAGGCTGAAAAGAACGAAGAATCTGAAGCCTGAGCATCGCCAAGCACCTTTGGCGATTCGTCAAAAGGACAGACTCCGCCCTTTGTTCTGGTATGTGAAGCCCTGAAGGAAGAGGATAAAAAAGGCAATGAAAGAAGAAGTCCACGCTTCGCCGAATAGTTCCACGAAGTAGTACTATATCGCCCAATGTTCCAGAACGTGAAGATGCTGAAAGCAAGCACTAAACGATGATGAGACAGAAGAAGGGCGAGTCACCGAGTCATTCGGCAACATCGACTAACATCACCGAAAGATCTGCCAGCACTATTTTCTGAAGCCTATAAATACTAAACTTGTTATTAATATTTACAGAGTTCCGAATTATTATTTTTATTTTCAGATTAGAATAGTACATTTTGGATATTTTCTCTCAAGTTGGGAAAGGGTTTTGTGAGAGATTTGAAGAGAGAAGGATTTCATCTTTCCCAAGTTGGAAGTGGGTCTTTTCCATTCTTTTTCCTTTGCTTAAATCAAGGTTTAATTTCTTATACCCATTTTATTTTAGTATCATTTTAGGTGTATTTTGTTATTTCTTAATGGGTGGCGAAAACCTTCCATTCTTGGGGTGTGATTTAGCAAATATGTGTTGATATTGTTGTTGGATCTTGCTTTCTAATAGGTTAGATCTAGTTTAATGGTGATTTCACCTAGTGGTTGTGGTTTAATCTATAGGGTTTGTAGTTGCAAATACAAAACCATGTGTTTTCGGCTTGCCCAAGAGGGAGGTTGCGAAACTAAGACCACTAGACTGATGGCCTAAAGAGTGGGTCGAATGAGGTTTAGCCCGAGAGGGTGAACCCTAGTCCCATATCCTAACACTCAGCTCAAGAGAGTGAGTGGGGTAAGGCGTAGGCTGGTCCTCATGGGGCAAGTGGGTGTCCCAGAGGAACCCATTTGAAACGGGGTAAGTTGCCCGAGAGGGAACTTATTTCCATTTAAAGCTTAGCCCAGTCACTATTATCTTGCAAATTTCCTATCGAAAGCATGTACCCAACTATTTATCTCAACTTGTATTGCAGTCACACCCCAAGAACTTGTCGCCATACTTGTTTTCTTGTTATTTTTTGTTGTTTTTACTACTTGTGACAAAACCCCCAAATCGATATTTGACACTTTTGTGTCACCCCCTTTAATTTAATATGTTTTTAATCGTTAATGTTATTAGCTATGACTAGTTTGAACTCAATTTTATTTTTCTATTAATACTCAAAACCACTCCCTTGGGACACGACCCCAACCTTTAGTTGGGTTACTATATTATCGACGATCGTAGACACTCATACCGTAGGTTAGTGTCGTTGGTCACGATAAGCATCAAAATGGCGCCGCTGCCGGGGAGTGGTGTTATTTGGGAATTCTTAGTTAGGTTGAATTTTTGATCCTTTCTAGTTTTAGTTTTACTAATCTAAATTGTAGTTTTGTTTTGCTAGTTTGAATATCGAAGTAGGGAACTAAAGATGGAAAATCATTATGGATACCACACATATCATTCTCTCCTAAAACTATTGAACCTTAGGGACAACCTCCTGACCTTTAAGCAAGTAGGGGGTAAGACTCTTGAGGAAATGTGGTTGAAATTTCAAATAGCGCTAAGTCCATGCCCGTCTCATGGGATGACTGACAAATCGTTTCTGGAATGCTTCTATAGAAGTCTGGGACTTGAAGATAGAAGTAACACAAATAAATTGTTCGCAGGTGGTGTGCTGTGTCAGCCCTATGAGGTCATAAAAAAACCCTTGATGGCATGGTTGAAGCAAACAAGGAAGCAAAGAAAGAAAAAGAGTGGAATGCACTGGTTACTATGTTGGATGCTTTGTCCAACTGAGTCATGGCATTGGAAGCACATGCCATAGAATGGGAGAAACACATCGTCCTCCAAGATTGCAGACATGTGAAGTAGCATGGAGGAGTGCAAGATGATGAGGTCTTTTCTCTCATTCAACAAAAGATTGACGAACAAAACAAGAGGTTGAAGGAGATGAAAGATAACATGGAAATGCTGAATGAGGTGTCCACTTCAAACTCCATGAGTATCCAGCTGCAGGATGCTCAAATCTCACATTTGATGACAGGTCGCTATCCACCGTTCGCCGAGGACTCAACCAACTACACCATGGGCTACTTCGAGGATGAAAAATAGAGGACTTGCTTGCGTCATGCCACGACGTTAACTAAGGCGCTATTTGGGAGGCAACCCAAAATCATATATCGTTTTCTTTTGTTTTGATAAAATAATGGTGTGTTGATTGTGTAGATGGAAAGTGTACAGAGTAAAACATAAAGTGTAGATTGGAGAGTAGTAGATCCAGTCGGCAATTCGCTGACAAGTTCGGCGGTCCCGATCTATCCCGCCGTTAGACTCAACACATCTTCAAGGTTGAATCTATAAAACTAGGCGGAGTGAGGAATTTTATCGGCGTATGATGCTTATCGTGACCAATGACACTATCCTATGATATGAGTGTCTACGATCGTCGATAATGTAGTAACCCAATCGAGGGATGGGGTCGTGTCCCAAGGGAGAAGTTTTTGAGAATTAATAACCAATTAGAATTTTATTCAAGTTAGTCGTAGTTAAAGACGTTTGCGATAAAAGACATAGTAAATTAAAGGGGGTGACACGAAGGTCTCAAATATCAAATGGGGGTTTTGTAAAAAGTTCTAAAACAACAAAATAAACAAGAAAATCAAGTATGGGGAAAGGTTCTTGGAATGTGACTGCAATTCAAGTTGAGATAAATTGCTAGGTACATGCTTTTAATAGGAAATTTGCAAGATAATAGTGACTAGGCTAAGCTTTAAATGGAAATAAGTCCCTCTCAGGCAACTTACCCCATTTCAAATGGTTGCCGCATGAAGACCGGCCTATGCCTTACCCCACTCACTCTCTCGAGCTGAGTGTTAGGATATGGGACTAGGGCTCACTCTCACAGGCTGAACCTCATGTCGACCCACTACTTAGGTCATTAGTCTAGTGGTTTTGGTTTCGCGACCTCCCTCTCGGGCAAGCCGAAAACACATGGGTGGCTGTATATTTGCAACTACAAATCCTTTAGATTAAACCACAACCACTAGGTGAAATCAACATTAACATACATCTAACCTATCAGCAAGCAAGACCCAACAAGAATATCAACCCATATTTGCTAAATCACACTGCAAGAATGGGGTTTTTTAGCCAAACATCAAGAGATAAGAAATTACACCTAACATGATAATGAAATCAACTAGGTATAAGAGATTAAACCTTGAATTAAGAAAAGGGAAGTGAATAGTGAAGACCCACTTCCAACTTGGGGAAGAAGAACTCCTTTCTTCAAGTCTCCACAAAACCCTCTCCAAACTTGAGAGAAAATATTAGCTAGAATATGTTCTAAAGTGTAAATAATAATAATAATAATTATTCCACACTCCAATATCCTTAGACTACAACTCTAAATAGTATTTATAGTTTTCACAGAGTTTGCTGCGGAGGATTGTTCGGCGACATTAGTCAAGATCGCCGATGAACTTGGCAATCCGCCTTTTGGTCAGCTCATCGCCTTCAGTGTCTTTCCTTTAGTATCCTTGCATTCTGGATCATTAGGCGGTACAGTACTGCTTCGCGGAACTGATCGGCGACTCGCCGACCGCTCCTTTCCTCACCTTTTGATCCACTTCCTTCAAGGCTTCGCGTATTGGAACAAAGGATGGCTTATGTCATTTCGACGACTTGCAAAGTTAAACTCGGCGATCCGTAAGATTCCATTTCTTGTTCTTTTCAGCCCTATTTGCTCCGTTTTGCGCCTAAGTGTCCATGCTTCCAATAAAACTTGAAATACATGAAAGTTAAGCATTTTAATCAGGTATTGAGGTAAAACAAGCATTCAAGGACACTATTTCCATTTAAACAAAGCCCTAAATGAGTCCAATTTGTGGACTCATCAACACCTCAAACTTAAGCTTTTGACTGTCCTCAAGCAAACTCAAGTTCAACCGTTAAAAAAGGGTGCCTCAAACAGTGCTACACAAGACTAAATCATGAATGCACACAACAAGACTCAAATTACTTATGCAAGGATCAATTGTATACTCGAAGATTCAAATTATGACACACCATCACCAAAGATTCTTATGCCCGCAATACTTGCTACTTGTGCAAGTTTAAGCTCAACAAAAGTATCTAAATGCCCTCACACAAAGAATGATTCCGTATTCAAACACACATATATGAGTCAATTTAAAAATCAGGAATTAGATACAACGATCACACTCAAAAAGAGGAACACAATGCATGTTTTCACCCATAGGTTTGCCCTTATTTTCCAATTGACTTTCGATCCAGATTACTCAAGATCAAAAAGGTCTTTCTAAGGCTTGTAGTGGGGCTGAATGCAAAGGTATGGTCATTTAGGCTTAGTGACTTTTTCCTCGTGAGATGTGATGTTCTCAAGACATCCTCTTCCCTTCCTTCCTCAATTCTTCTTTTAGTGCTCATAAGTCATCCTATTATTCGTTCTCCATGTATTGCTTGGAAACCCAGTTTCTTTTGCACTTTTATTCTACAACTTTCTTTTTCTTTCTTTTCTTTTCTCTTTCTTTTTCTCTTTTTTTTATATGGAGGGTTTCCATTTTGTTTTGCAATACAATAGGTTCAGGAGGCTTTCTTGCACTTCTTGACTTTTCCTTTTCCTTTTCACGACACCCCCAACTTAGACTTTTGGCCTAAGTTGGCTATTCACTAAAAACATTTCAAGAGGATTATAGGTAGTGGATGAAAAAATTCTAGGGTTTATCAAGGTTCTTCCAAAGAAAGGTAAGGCTCAAAGGTGTTCAAAAGAGTTTCACGCGCTCATAGGTAGGTCACAAAAATAGGTATATGTCAAGTTGGCTGACACGCTTTAAAATTGCCTAAGATCATCTCAAGAGTACACCTTTCTAAATCAATCAGACTAACGGGGCAAGTTCTATGTTTATTCATGCATAGTTCAAAGTAAGCTAATCACACAAGGCATCATTACTTTAATCAAACAAGACTAGAAATGCTCGCTAGTGTGCAACGGTCATCACAAGAGAATCAATTTGATAAATGACTAATCACAACGAGATGCAAAGAGTTCACATATTGTCTATGCAACTTCATTTGGCCTCATCGTAGCCGTACATTCATGTTTATTCAATTGGGAGCACTATTCAAGTCATCAGTATTGATCGAAACCGAGACTCAAATTATTTTTGCAAAAGAACAACCACTTTAAACACAAGAGGTGGCAAATTTTTTTCGAAAGGAACAAAATTATTTTGCAAGTGAAACAACAGGAGCCATGAGCTCAAACATCCACAAAAAAGTAGTAATTTCAAATAATAATTAAAAATAGACAACCCAAATGTATATAGAACAAAACATGACTGTAAACACAAAAGGTGTGGGCCTCACCCCACCACAAATAAAAAGCATTTTTCCTCAATGCAAGAAATAAGTATCCAAAAGGGCAGATAAAGAAAAACAGAGAGGGAGGTAAAGAGGGGATCCTGTTTAAGCAGTCGCTCCATTTGTCTGGGCCTAAATATTGGCATCAGTGCCCAGTGTATCTATCTGATCACGTGGCTCAGTCTCAAGAGTAGCCTCAGACATACTAGCAATGCCAGATCCACTGGGAGCTGTGGTGGGTGGCTCAGCTGGCACTGTTTGAGTTGCCGACTGCACAACCATCTTTACGAGATTTGGCAAGTCTTTGAATATGATGTCCTCTTGGCTCTCGATTAGCACCTTATCATGCACTGCTACCTGCTCTCTGTCGGTCTCTGTCTCCGACTCTGCGTGCCCTGCATCATCCTTCTGCATGTCTCCAGTAGTGGTCGGGGGAATCCCGTAGGTTTCAGGGATATCTATGTCATCTGCTCCCCGCATCCGTGCTGTGAAGTCGGTGGCATTCAGATAGGCTACATCCTTCTTCAACTCGGCTATTTCAGCTTTTAGGGCTGAAACCTCAGGTGTCTCCCCCTGTCTGCTCTCACAAGTAGTGACTCTAGCAGTCAGTTCATCAACAGTGTTTCTAACAGGGGTTAGTGCAGTCAAGATGGCATGTCAATCATCTCTGGGACGGATCTCTCTAATCGTGTCGCCCTAATATCCGCCAAGTAGGCTAGCCGTCCCATTTTCAGGATCATGGCCTGAGTGATCCTGGAAGGCTAGGCTAATGATGAAACACCTGGGGTTGTGAGGAAAAGGAGGGAGGATCGGGTATACCTAATGGCTCAGAGGCCGGAGTATGCGAAGGTGTGTCTGTTGGTAATGCATCAACATCGACCTCTAGAGATGTATCTGTTGGGGGTACCCTCCTCCTGTCAATATCCTCTTTTGAGAACTCAATTTCTATACGCCGGATGTCGGTGGAGGAGGATAGGGTAACCTCAACATCCCTCGTAATGTCACATGGCAATTCAGCTCGCCGGCATAGATCAATGATCAGTATAGGAAATGGCAGAGACGTCTATGTCTGTTTGGCCTTCATAGGCATCTCTTGTGAAACCAGGAATCCCAGGTCGATTTGCCTCCTGGACATGATAGAACCAAGGCAAGCCACCTTCGGATGACGCAGAATGGACTCGTTCTGGGACGGCATGATAGTGCTGCTGATGAACCCAAACCAATACCGAGAGGCGGTGTTCATATCCTTCTTCTCAATGGGACTCCCGCGTCTATTCACCTCGGGGTGGTGTCAGAGATCATTGGAGCTAACCAACCCTTAAAATCATCGAGCGACGGGGCAATAGGAAAACCATGGTAGGGAATTACCGAGTGCAGCGGTCGTCCCAATACAACATTTATGTGTTTACTATGACATCTACTTCCTTGTCTCTAACCATAACCGATTTCACTGGTGGGAAATCAGTGGCCTTCTTTCTGCTTTTCGGGACCAACTCCCCATAGGCTAAGTAGAATTCCCGGACCCAGGAAGGTATGTAAGTACCCCGTGGCCTCGTGAATTGCTCAAACTCGTTATACCTAAGCGTGTCAAGCACCTCAACATGCTTACCTTCCAGTACTTCCACGGATAGCAATTTTTATTCGAGAATGTTGCGTAAACCATCTCCTTTCAATCTGTTCAGCAATCTCGATGGAAGTGGAACTACGGGAAGTTCAGGAGCCACTGGAGGTGGTGTTGGGGTTGGCGTTGGTGCAGTAGTAGTCAAAGTGGTAGCTGAGGGGGTGTTGGTGGCTGTGGACTGAGACCTGGCATGGAGCGCTCTCCTTCGGTCAATCAGAGGCAGTTCATCCTCTGGTTCAACAAAATCTGGCTCCACAACTACTCCTTTCTTTGCTATATGCGTTTTTCTTTTTCCTTTATCTTCCGGTGGGAGATCTTGCTTTCTTTTCTGTGAAGGACATGATCCTCCTTCATTTATTGTAATGCCATTTGTTGTTATTTGAGAGGGCTCGCTTAGGTTTGTGTGTACCATTTCTGTAAAAGATCAAGAAGAAACTCAAATACAAGTACAAAAAATTTATGGTAGATAAACTCGTTGATCTGATCGGTGAGTCGCCCAATCTCTTTGGCGAACCAAAACGAGCTCGTCGAAGGAATTTTCTTAACAATGAGGAGAAAACAGCAATAGGTAGGATCATTCGGCGAATCACCGACTATTTTCGGCTAGCAGGATATGTCCGCCAAAAGTGACAGTGCAACAGGATTCCAGGGATGCAGATAAAAGGCGATTATAATATCTTCGGTGAGTCGCTGAGCATTTTAGGCGCACTCAGACTTCTCGCCAGAAGTTACAGAATCAAACTCCAATCAAGGCGCCAAATTAGCGGTGGGGTGGGGACATTAGGCGCACCGCCGAGTCGTTCAACGAGCTCAACTTAACTCGCCAATCGACCCAACGTGCCTATTTTCGACCCACTTTCTCGAATTCAATCCCCCAATCCCAGAAAATCAAATCAAAGCATGCACTTATGGAATTCAAATAAGACCCGCACTACCCATCACTCTTGAGATACTCAGACTTCCCCCAATCAACCTAACAACTAACATTCAACACCCCTATCAATATCAATTAATTCAATGTGCAAACACTAAGGCATTCAATCATTTAAGCATTTTAGGCAAATTTTACGAATTGAAAACAATATCATAGAAACCTATTTCTATCAGAGAGGCCCAACACACGTCATCCTAATACTATAACTGCAAATGAGTGAAAAATTTTCAAAAATAAAATTGGGGTTTTAGAGACTAACCTTGTATGCCGATCAAATAGCTTTTTGTAATGCTAGGCAGCAAAGAAATCCTAGTTCCGACCACCAATTGACAGCTATAATACTAATTGAAGACACTAATTTTGAAAATACTAATATAGGGTGAATTGGAGAAGCATAAAGACGAGGGAAAGTGAATGGTTTGAAAGTTTTGAAGTCTTTGTAATATATTAACCGTCTAGTTCCAAGTCTTTCGGCGACATTAGTCATGTCACCGATAGCATCGGCAATGCGCTGAAAGACTACTTACCTCACCGAGTTTTACCGGACATCCCTAATTTTGGGGTCCCAACGGCGGATTAAGTCAGAATCATGGATAGATTTGGCGACTCGCCCACTGGGTCCTTGTCTCGCCATCCTGTACTACTCAACACCTTTCGCATTTTACCCTAGAAAATCAGCACACCCTTATTCGAACAGAATAATTAATTAGAAAAAAGAAAAAAAATAGTAAAACTTTGGGTTGCCTCCAAAGAAGCGCCTCATTTTACGTCGTGGCACGATGCAAGTCTTTACTCAATCTCCCTTATTGGGGTCGACCCCAACATTACCAGGCAACCCCAATAGTTCATTTAAGTGAAGGGGAGGCACTACGTAACTCAAGAGTGACCTGATCAGCTGGATCGATCTAGAGTGAGAACCAATCATTTGGTTCAACACTTCAACATTCTCCTTTATCTCATTTATCACTCGGTCCTGTTCAGTGACCTTTAGGAGAATGATATGCAGGGTATCCTCAACACGGCTGTGTTCATTGTTTCTAGACTCCCTCCGCTCATGAAGGGGCATGTACCTCCCAAGACTTGTGCACTATTTTTTCACATCTAAGATCTTGGTGGCCAAGCTGTTCAACTGAGTTACCAGCGCAGGTAACATGAGGTCACCCTCGAATTCTTGATTCGCCTCAGCTAACTTGGTACCACTTCTTTCGGCCATTATCAAGGTGCCTGTATAAAATCAAAAACTCAAAGAAAAACAAAAATTAAGAGTAAAATTAGTAAACTACCGCTAGTAAGAACAAAAGTCCTATTAAACTAAGAATTCTTAAATAACACCACTCCCCGGCAGCGGCGCCATTTTGATGCTTATCGTGACCAACACCACTATCCTACGATATGAGTGTCTACGATCGTCGATAATATAGTAACCCAACCGAGGGTTGGGGTCGTGTCCCAAGGGAGAGGTTTTTGAGAATTAATAACCAATTAGAATTTCATTCAAGTTAGTCATCGTTAAAGACGTTTGCAATAAAAGACATAATAAATTAAAGGGGGTGACACGAAAGTGTCAAATGTCAAATGGGAGTTTTGTAACAAGTGCTAAAACAATAAAATAAGCAAAAAAATCAATTATGGGGAAAGGTTCTTGGGATGTGACCGCAATACAAGTTGAGATAAATTCATGGGTACATGCTTTCAATAGGAAATTTGCAAGATAATAGTGACTAGGCTAAGCTTTAAATGGAAATAAGTTCCCTCTCGGGCAACTTATGTAACACCCCGGAAATTCTATGACTTAAGTTAGAGCCTCACCTTGTGAATAATGACTTAACAATAGTTAAAATGATGTTTATAAACCTAAATTAATGCAATTGACTTGGTTTGGAAAAGTAAAAGTCTAAACATCAAGAAACGACCACGACGTCTGGAAACTAGAGAAGAATGTGTTCTAGTGTGTCCTTAGGTTTTGGGCAGGTTTGGGAGTGTCGTATGATGGTATAATCTTGTAAAAAGGTTTACATTAGGTAAATATATATTTATAGGGTTAAAATATTCAAATACGACCCCCCGGGGCCACCCTAAGGGGCCTAAGAAGGACCCCAACCTTGGCCAAGCAAGTTGCCAAGGCAGCTTGCAAATTGCACTTGGTGGGAATAGCTCTACGTCGCGAACTAGATCCCCGAAGGAGCAAAAAGTTTGTTCACGATGCGGTCGTGTCGCGGACTCTACTGTCTTGAAATTTAATTCCAAATATCTTCAGGGAACAGCTTCGCCCGCGACGAAAATGCAGAAATTTAGAAATCGATTTTTACTTCATTAAAGAGTCCAACTAAGTGAGGGTTATTTAGGGTACTTTAGGGGACGTGTATATAATGATATTTAAGTCAATTTACCTCATTTTTATCACTCAAACACAAATCCCCAAAGATCAAAACCTAAAGTTCTTCCTTCTCTCTACTCTCTTTCTTCTCAAGAACTCCATTGAAGAAGATTGGAGCTTCAAGAAGAAGACCAACTCTCCAAGGTTTCAACTTGAATTTTTGTGGTAAATTCATCAATAAGGTATGGTTGCTTATCACTCTTGGGATTCCTTTCCCCAAGAGGCCCCTTCAAGATGAATTTCAAAATCTCCAATTTCTAGGTTTCAATCCAAAAACGTGGGTCTTCTTTCTAAAGTGAAATTGATGTTATAAACTGACTTTG
>JAJOOF010005430.1:0-67849 GCA_029582545.1 Solanum lignicaule
ACACTAGGAAATGATTGCTATTACTAGGATTACCGCGTTATGAGCTTATGGGGAACACATATACCCTAGTTACTTTCTCATCTTCATAACAACTAAAGTTTGAATCTTGCTCATTGATTACTTACATAATTTCCTGAATTTGTTTCATAAATCCCCCCCCCCCCCCTTTTATTACTTGTTTTCGAAAATACATTGACTAAATGAATATAATCGTTGGTTAAAGTTAAGTCTAAACCATATTCCTCATAGGATCGACTCCAACCTACAAGTTGGGTTCTTTACTTGATAACGATCGCTTATGCTTCTTTAGGGAGGTGTAATTTAAGCGTATCAAAATTTGGCGCCGCTGCCGGGGAATTTGGCTTTTAGATTAAATTTAACTACATTATTAAACTTTAGTCAAATATTTCCTAATTTTACTTTTTCTTTCATTTTTGTTTCTCTCAGGTTCCTACTCTAGTGTATGCCAAATACACGGAGCCAAGGTGAACCACTTACTCCTTACGATCCAGAACTGAACAGAACTTTGCGGATAATGAATAATCAAGGAATTCCAATTAATCCTATCGGAGGAGAGTTAGATGATAGTGTTGCCTTGGAGCCTCCGAGGGTTGGTGATGAGAATAATCAGGTTCAAGTTGACAATTTACTGAGAGATGCAGTGAGGGTACATGATCCACCAAGACCAAGACTGCGTGATAACTATAGGGTCAACTTTAATGCTGCTGAATCTGAAGGACCTCTTGTCCTACCCCATCTACCTCCGGGGCATACATTTGTGGTGACTAGCAGTTTGATGCAGATGCTTACAGCGAGGGGATTATTTGTTGGTTTGGCATCAGAAGACCCACATGCTCACATAACCAAGCTAAGGAGCGTTTGCAAAAGTTGTGTGGGTCGACCGGACTTGGACATGGATGTCATTGGATTGCGAGTATTCCCTCTATCATTGACCGGCGATGCTGCTGTGTGGTTTAATGAGCTTTCTTATAACTCAATCTACACATAGGAACAACTGACTGATGTTTTCCTAGCAAGATTCTTTCCAGTATCTAAGAAGCTGAACCACAAAGATAAACTCAACAATTTTGTAGCACTACCTGGAGAGTCGGTGAGTAGTTCTTGGGACATGTTCACTACTTTCATAAGGGGTGTTCTGAATCACCGTATTGATGATGAGTCGCTAAAGGAGTATTTCTATTGAGGTCAGGATGACAACAGTAAGTCCGTGCTTGATACTATCGTTGGAGGTTCATATGGTGAGTGCACTTTTGAGTAGATTGCGAAGAAACTGGAGAAGATCTCTCGAAACAATAAAGCTTGGAGCACTAGAAGGTCGGATACTGGGAGGAACACTTTTTCCGTTCAAGCTACAAACAATCAGTCTGCAGATGAGATTCATGAGGAGATGGCTCAGATGAGGACCGAACTAGGATTGGTATTAAGCATGTGAGCGGAGGTGCGGAGAAGGTAAATGTTGTGAATTATTTGACTATGAATTCACCACCGGTTAAGGAGTGTTACTATGAAGAGGATACTTATGCGGTTAATGATCAGACAGGGGGTTTCCGACCAAACGCCCAAGGTTCCAATACTAATAATTGGCGCCAAGGTTAAGGAAACCATGGTCGGAACTATGGCAACTACAATGGTTGTCCCCAATCCGGTCGGAACTTGTTCAGTCACAGTATAATTCTTCTGGGCCACATTTAGAGATTTGCTAGCATAGTAAATAGGATAGAGAATTTTCTCTCTCCTCTGTCCTAATACTACACCAAGCGCCACTTCACTTGCATCACACATTACCTCAAACGGTTGTCCCCAATCCGGTGAAATAATGATAGGTGCAATAACTAACTTCTCCTTCAACTCTCCAAATCCTCTCAGACAAGCATCATCAAAATCAAACTTATACTCCTTTTCGAGCAGTTTGCACAATGGATGTGCAATTTTATAGAAGTCCTTGATGAACCTCCTATAGAAGCCTGCATGCCCAAGAAAACTTCTAACACCTTTTACAGAGATAAGTGGTGGAAGCTTTTCTATTACCTCGACTTTAGCTCTATCAACCTCAATGCCCTTCTCATAAATTCGATGACCCAGAACTATCCCTTCTTTCACCATAAAGTGACATTTTTCCCAATTTAGCACCAGATTGCAGTCTTCACACCTTTTAAGCACCTCAGCCAAATGATCTAGACATCGATCAAAAGAGTCACCTACCACAGAGAAATCATCCATAAATACCTCAATAGTGTCCTCCACCATATCAGAGAATATTGACATCATACATCGCTAGAAGGTCGTTGGAGCATTGCACAACCCAAATGGCATCCGTTTGAAGGCGAAAGTCCCATAAGGGCAAGTGAAGGTGGTCTTCTCTTGGTCTTTCGGGGCGGCTATAGAAATTTGATTGTAGACCGAATAACCATCAAGAAAACAAAACCAACCCTTACCTGCAAGTCTATCCAACATCTGATCCATGAATGGCATAGGGAAAAGGTCCTTTTCTATCCAACCATTTAGCTTCCTATAGTCTATGCAAACTCTCCATACAGTCACGAGCCGCATAGGAATAAGCTCATTTCTCTCATTAGGAACCACAATAATCCCACCTTTCTTGGGCACACATTGAACAGGACACACCCAACTACTATCTGCAATGGGATAGATAACTCCGGCATCCAACCACTTGATGATCTTCTTTTTAACTACCTCTTGCACATGCAGATTTAATCTTCTCTGGTGCTCAATACTAGGCTTGTGATTTGGCATGAGTTGGATTTTATGAGAATAGATACCAGTAGGGATCCCAATAATGTCCGCAATAGTCCACCCAGTATCTCGCTTGAACCTCTTTAACACAGAAACCAAACACTCTACTTGTCGCCCATTCAAATCTGCCGCAATGATAACCGGTAAAGTATCATCTTTTCCCAAGAATACGTACCGCAAATGTGATGGTAGAGCCTTAAGTTCCAATTTCAACGTCTCCTTAACAGACGATCTTGCGGGTGGGGACTCATGATTTTTCATGTCTAACTCCAGCTTCTTTGGTTTCAAACGATATTCGCACCTATCAAGTGCGGCGACCAACTCATTATACTTTTCAATACCATCACTCTGAAAGTTCATCATAACCGCAGTTAGTGCCTCAACACCTAGTCTCTTTTCAATCTGCACCTCAGACCCACTCTCAACTTATATGTTATCGCTGATACCGATTGGAGCTCACTACTCTGCTTCATAGACCTACAGATATTGAAAGTTTCCTCTTTATTGTTCAATCTGAACTTCATCTGCCCATTTTCCATATCAACTAAGGCGCTCCCAGTGGTAAGGAATGGTCTCCCAAGAATGATGGAAACCTCAAAATCGACCTCACAATCAAGAATCACAAAATCCAATGGAAAGATGAACGACTCCACTTTCACTAGTACATCATGGAGCACACCAATGGGCCTCTTCACAATTCTATCGGCTATGAGCAACCGCATCGCAGTTGGTTTTGGATCTCCTAGACCCAACGTCTTGTAAATAGACAGTGGCATCAGATTAAAGCTAGCACCAAGATCACACAATGCCTTAGCAAAATGCAACAACCCGATGGTACATGGAATAGTGAAGGCACCAGGATCCTCTTTTTTCTGCACAAGGGATCTTGTAGCAATAGCACTACCATGTTGCAATCTATCATCATCTTCGAAGCTCACTGCCCTCTTCTTTGTCACCATATCTTTCATAAATTTTGCATACCCATGCATTTGATCCAAAGCTTCTATCAACGGAATATTGATGGAGAGCTGTTTCAACATGCTAATAAACCTGCGGTATTTGCCTTCTTCAGTCTTCTTCACTAACTTCTGCGGGAAGGGAGGTGGAGGTCTAGGTATAGGCACAACTTTTTGAGTTACTTCCGCTTCTTTCTCTTTTGCATTCTTGGACTCTCCACTTACTTTGACCACATCATCATATTTACTATTCTCAATTTCCACCCCAGATGGCATAGGTGGATCAATGGTTTGCGTACCCCCTCGAGTAGTGACTGTCATACAATGCCTATCATTCTTTGGATTCTGGATAGTGTTGCTAGGAAGAGTGCTAGGTTGACGTGGATTTACTGTAGTTGACAACTGAGTCATCTGCTGCTCAAGATGCTTGATTGACACTGCATGGGCATCAACTTTTTGACCAATACCAGACAAGTCATTTCTCTTCTCCTTCAAAGAGGCAAGAGCTTCCTAGGTGATAGAGTTGTTTGATGTATGGGGCATTGATTTTATGGGTCAATTTGTGAGTTCACATTGGAAAGTACACTCTTGTTGCAGTTGATTATTGATGTTTGCGTAATCAATGACATAACTTCCAATGCAAGTGTCTACGATCGTGCAATAGTATAATAACCCAAGGTTGGGGTCGAGTCCCAAGGGAGTGGTTTCGAGAATTAATAGAAAAATAAAATTTAGTTCTAACTCGTCCTAGCTAAAGACATTAATGATTAAAAACATTGTAAATGAAAGGGGGACACAAAAGTGTCAAATATCGATTTGGGGGTTTTGTCACAAGTAAAGCAAAATCAGTAAAAATAACAGAGAAATCTATGAATGTGAGGGGATTCTTGGGTTGTGACCGGAATACGGGTTAATCTAAATTGTTGGGTACATGCTTTCGATAGAAAATTTATAGAGTAATAGTGACTAGGCTAAGCTATACGTGGGAATAAATTCTCTCCCGAGAAACTTACCCCGTTTCAAATGGGTTCCTCTCTGACACCCACTTGCCGCATGAAGACCAGCCTACGCCTTAACCCACTCACTCTCTTGAGCTGAGTGTTAGGATATGGGACTAGGGTTCACTCTCTCAAGCTGAACCTCATGTCGACCCACTCCTTAGGCCATCAATCTAGTAGTCTTGGTTTCGCGATCTCTCTCTCGAGCAAGCCGAAAATATATAAATAAACTTGTATTTGCGACTACAAATTTGATAAATTCAACCATAACTACTAGACAAAATCAACATTAAACTACATCTAATCTATCAACAAGCAAGACCCAACAACAATCTTAACCCATATTCGCTAAATCACACCCCAAGAATTGGGATTTTTAGCCACACATCAAGAGATAGAAATTTATACCTAAATGAGCTTGCATTAAAATGGGTATGAATGAAGGTTTAAGTCTTGTTACAGGCCAAGAATGAAGAATCCAAGAGACCCAAGTCCAAATCCTTAGAGATGAAACCCTCTTCTTCTTCAAGTTTCCAAAACCCTTTCAAACTCAGAGCAAAAATAATAAGTACTAAAATTATATTAATTGTTCTATATTGAAAAACTGATGATACTAAAAATCTGATACCAAGTTATAACTCTCAACGAGTATTATAGTTTTCAAAAATTTGTGATGCGGCGGATCATTCGGCGACATTAGTCAGAATCGCCGATTAACTCAACGATTCACCCTTTGGTGTAGTTCATCGCTATTTTGCACCATCCTTCGGCATCGTCGTGCTCTGGGTCATTGGGTGACATAGTACTGCTTCGCGAAACTTTTCGGTGATGCGCCGACTGCTCCCTTTTTCTGCCAACTTGATCATTTTCTTCAGGGCTCAATACACTGGAACAAAAGGCGAAGTGAGAAGTAGTGTCTATGCTTTCCTTCAAACTTCAAATACCTGAAACTTAAGGGTTTTTATCAGAGATAAAATAAGCATTTGAGGACACAATTTCTATCAAAATATAGCCCCAAATGAGTCCAATTTGTGGACTCATCAACATCCCCAACTTAAACTTTTGCAAACTCAAGTTCAGCTGTTCAAAAAGGGCGTCTCAAACAGTGCTACAAAAGACTCAATCATGAATGCACACAACAAGATTGAATTTACTTATGCAAAGATCAAATATGCACTTAAAGATTCAAGTTGTGACTCACCAATATCAAAGAGTCTCATGCTCACAATACTTGCTTCAAATGCAAGTTCAAGCTCAACTAGAGTGTTCAAATGCCCTCACAGAAAGAATGATTCCATATTCACACAATGGTTCACAGTTAAAAACTTCAGAATCAGATACAACGCTCACTCTCACAAGGAAGAACACAATGCATGCTTTCACCCATAGGTTTGCCCGTATTTTCCAGTCAACATTTGTTTCAGCTCACTCAAGATCAAAAAGGTTTTTTTAAGGCTTGTAATGAGGCTGAGTTCAAAGGTATGGTCATTTAGGCTCAATGACTTCCATCCTCATGAACTGTGGTGTTCATAACACTTCCTTTCCTTTTTCTTCATCATTCTCTCTAGTGCTCATAAGTCATCCTATTATTCACTTTCCATGAATTATTTGGGAACCTCATTTCTTTTGCACCTTTATTCTACAGCTTTCTTTTTCATTCTTTTTTTTCTTTTTTTTGTTTTTTTTTATATGGAGGGGTTCCATTTTTCTTAAATCTATAGGTGAGAGGAGACTTTCCTTGCACTTCTTGACTTCCCCTTTTCATTTTATCGCACCCCAACTTAGGATTTTGGCCTAAGTTGGCTATTCAACTAACCACAATTCAAGAGGATTATAGGTAGTGGATAAAGAAAAATTATGGTTTCATCAAGTTTCTTCTAAGGAAAGGTAGGGCTCAAAGGGTGTTCAAAATAGGTTCACACACTCACAAGGTAGGTCACAAAAGGAGGTATATGTCAAATTGGCTCACACGCTTAGAAGTTACCTAAGATCATATCAAGAGATAACATCACTTAGTTGACCGAACCAACGGGGCAAATTCTAGGATCTATCATGCATGGTTCAAAGTAAGCTCATTACACAAGGCATTGACACTAAAGTCAAACAAGACTCCACACTTTTGCTAGTATGCAACGGTCATTACAAGAGACTTGATTTGATAAATGACTAATCACAACGAAATGCAAAGAGTTCACATATTGTCTATGCAACTTCATTTGGCCTTGTCATAGCCGCGCATTCATGTTCGTTCGATTGAGAGCACTATTCAAGTTATCGATATTGATCGGAACCGAGAATTAAAATTTGCAAAAGAACAGCCACATTCACACACAAGAGGTGGCAAAAAAATTTCGGACGGATTAAAATTAAAATTATTTTGCAATAAAAAATAAAATAAAAGGAGAGCCATAAGCTCAAACATTCACGAAAAGCAGTGTAAAAATAATTTTTTAAACAAAATAGCCCAAAACAGCCCAAATATATACAAAACACGAACACAAATAGCACACAAAAGGTGATCCTCACTCCTCCTTAAATAAAATCAATTTGTCCTCAAATGCAATTAACAAAATATCTGAAATGTAAATTAAAGGAATACAGAGAGGGAGATAAATAAAAATCATGTCTACGCAGTCTCTCCATCTGTCTGAGCATTAGTGCCCGGAGTGTTGTCAGTCTGCTTCAGGTTCTCTCTTTCTTTTCTCTCTGCTTCAGCTTCTGTAGTGATGTTTGCCTCAACCATTTTATCCAAATCATGAGATGCTCCGAAGACATGTATTGCACTGACGAACCCTCGAGCCCACGAAGGGATAACAGGGTCAATGGGAATCCTCCTACTGGGATTTACTTCCTTGCTCTTTTCAGTTCTTCTGAACTGTTGTGCTCTTATGTGTCTGGGTGGCATGTTTCTTCCTGCAACTTTTGGTCTGGCTATTTCTGCAAAGTCTTGAGATAATGTTAAAACATATTTGACAACCAAAACAAAGACTTTCAACTGCAGAAAAACTAGATAATCCATTCGGCATGCCGCCAAACACATTCGGCGTGCCGCCAAACACATTCGACGTGCCACAGACAATCCGCCGAAGGTCACAGTGCAGAAGGAGTTAGGGGTGCAGACAAAGGGCGATTAAGGTGTCATTCGGTGAGTCGCCGAGTGCACTTGGCGATCCTGTGCTTCTCGCCGAAAGTTACAGCAGCCACAACAAATAAAGCAAGATAGTAAAGGCGAGATGGGGTACTTAGGTGAGCCGCGGATTGGTTCAGCGAGCTCGTCACAGTTCGCCGAATCACCTACCGTGCCTACTTTTGACCCAACTTTTCGAAATCGGCCCCGCAATCCCTGAAAACACAATTTAAGCACAAATACCACAAATTTAACCAAGACGCATAACATACGAATACCACCCATCACACATCAACTCGACTAGATACATCGGAGAACAAGATTTCGTCGTTTAAGCAAGGTTGTCGAATAACAATCGACACTTAACCAATTCTATTAGGGAGGTTTAGCAGATCTTAACAATGTCAAAGAATGTGCAAATGAGTACAATGCTGACAAAATAATTATGGGTATTAAGAAACTAACCTTTTGTACTGATCGAAATACTACTAAGAAGCTAGGCGCAAATGCAATCCAAATCCGCACACAAACCAATGAATCAAAATACTCTAGAAGTGCAAGAAATATAAAACTGGAGTGCAGGTGTGGGTTTTGAACAGATAAAAAGTGAGGGAAAGTGAATGAAGTTGGACTTTTAAACCTTTGACTTGCAAAAACCGTCCAGTTTTTGCCTACTCGGTGACATTAGTCAAGCTCACCAACTCACTTGGTGGAACGCCGACTGTTTGGTTTCTTTGCCGAAATTTACAGAACCTCTAGTTACGGGGGGTCCAAACGGCGATTTCTATCATGATGTTGGCGATTCGCCAATGATTTCCAGCGCTTGCCGAGTTTTACAGACTCTAATGTTGAAGATGTCTTGAGTCAAACGGCAGATAAAATTGGATTCGCCGACCCTCTCGGCGACTCGCCGACTGGATCTATTGCTCGCCAATATGCATTTTTCGTTCACTCTCCACACTTCTATCTGCACAATCAACACACCATTATTTTATCAAAGAAAAAGAAAGTAATAAATGGTTTTGGGTTTGCCTCCCAAACAACGCCTTAGTTAACGTCGTGGCACGATGCAGCAGCGCCTTCAGGCGTATTCTAAATACACCACTTCAACCAAAGAAATCTTTTGACAATCCCCAATATATAATTTTAGACGTTGACCGTTCACGTTAAATGGAGGTCCTTCCTGATCTTCAACTTCTATGGCACCATTGGTGAACACTCGTGTTACTCTAAAAGGTCCAGACCATTTGGATTTGAGTTTTCCCGGAAAGAGTCTAAGTTGAAAGTTGTGTAACAAAACCCAATCTCATACCTTAAAGTCCCGCTTAAGTATTCGAGAACCATGCCATTTCTTCATCTTTTCTTTGTAGATGGCTGAACTTTCATACGATCTGAGTCTAAATTCATCCAGTTCGTTCAACTGTTCTACCCTCTCGCTTGAAGTTTTTGACCGGTCCAAATTTAAGGCCTTCAATGCCCACAATGCTTTGTGTTCTAGCTCGACGGGCAAATGACAAGCCTTACCATAAACCAACTGATATGGATACATATCGATAGGTGTCTTATAAGCAGTCCGATATGCCCATAGTGCATCATCGAGTTTCCAAGACCAGTCAGTTCTGTTGGCATTAACTGTATTTGCCAGGATGCTTTTGATTTCCCGATTTGACATTTTGACTTGGCCACTTGTTTGGGGATGATATGGGGTTGCTACCTTGTGTTTCACCCCATATTTGCTAAGTTCCATTGAAAACCACCTATTGCAAAAGTGAAACCCCCCATCGCTAATGATTTCCCTAGGAGTGCCAAATCTTACGAAAATGTAGCGTTTCCAAAATTGGACAACACTTTTTCCTTCGTTGTTTGGAAGGGCGATGGCCTCTACCCATTTGGAGACATAATCTACAGCCACCAAGATATGTTTATTTCCAAATGAGCTCACAAATGGGCCCATGAAACCGATCCCCCATACATCAAATAGCTCGACTTCCAAAATAGGAGTGAGAGGTAACTTATACCTTCTAGACACTCCGCCTTGCTGCTGACATTGAGAGCATTTCTTTGCAAATTCATGTGCATCGATCTTTGTATAGGGACGGCCAGTAATAACCATTTTGGAGGACTTTAGTGGCAATGCGAATACCACTAAAGTTTTCTTTGTTGAGTTGCTTCTCTGTACTCATTTAGATAGTTGTTTTATTTTTGTTTTAGTGTTGGCTAGACATAGCATAGGGTCCTGTCTAAAATAGTGTCCAGAAAATGTAAAAAGAAAGGGCTAATGGTTGCTACATGTGCAGGGGCAAAAACCAAAATCTGCAGAAAAAAGTCTAGTGCAGAGGTTTATAGACCCCATCGACGGTCTGTGGTCTGTTCCACGGACCGTGAAAGGTGTCCGTAGATCCCAGGTAAGGTTTCTAAATTGTCTAAGTATGGATGTGATCTACGGTCCAAATCTACGGACTGTAGATCACCCACGGACCGTAGACGGGGTCTCGTGGGTCCAAACCCTATTCAGCCTGACCCGACCCGGATCTCTCATATTTAAAATCCCCCAATTTCAAATCATTCCCACTTCCCTCCATTTACTGCCAAACAGTTTCTAAACCTCCCAATCCCTTAGATCACTCCATAACTCCCCAATTAATCTTTCCTTTCTTTTCCCCACAATCCCAAATTTCCTTTTCTCTCCAAATTCCACTCATCCCTAAAACTCCCCAAGAGGTCCGGTGTACGAGTTCGGTGCATAAAGGCAAAGTTGTGGTATCAAAAGCGTCGAGTCATCACACAATCACCCCACTCTCACTGCTTGTAAGGTAATAGACTTTCCCCTCACTTTGAATTTTGATTCATTGATTGATTATAGAAAGTCCGAAATTGAGTCTTGACCTTGGGCAAATTAATATATGAAAATGTATGCTCAATTAGAAGTGAATGCACCCTTGGGACGATAGATTGTGATTGTATTGCTTTGTTATATGTAAAAAATAATGAAATATAAGTCTAAATGTAAGTTTCGACTTAGGGTTCCTTAACTTGTAGAAAATACCTATAAAATTGAGCAAATGGGAACCCCTAGAATGACGAACTAGCATAATTTATGTTGAAATACATGATTAGACTAGGATATTGTTGAATATGGCAAAAATGTGGGCTTCCAATCGAAGAATGTATGAGACCTAGCACAGATCCCATCCACGAGACCCCGTCCACGGGGCGTAGGTCAATCTACGGATCATAGATCAGGTCCGTGATTGGTGGCACATGAGAATTTCACTAAGTATGGAACCACGGAAGTGGACTACGGTCTGTAGATCAATCTACGGACCTTTCTGCACATCTGTGGTTCCCATCAGAGACCAACTTTTTGATATTTCTGATCTACGGAGGGAATCTACGGACCGTAAGTCAACCTACGGACCGTAGATACCCACCGTAGGTGACCACTAAAGCCATTGTCTGTAAAAAAAAAATTGTTTTTGTTTTTCGTTTTGGATCGATCTTAGTTCTAAAAAATATTTGAGTGTGTTTTTAGGTTATATTGGTACTAACTCTCTCTCCACAGGTACCATGGCCCCGAAAAGGAAGTCTATAGCCATGAAGGGTCGATCCAAATCAGTGGCGCCAACTTTTTGGCTGATAAATGAAGACACCGATCGGAGAATGATCCTGAATATGTTCCCCCACTGTGAGGACATCACCAACAGCACCCCGGGACACACGAAACCAGTCCAAGAAGGTGGTCACCAACTTAGTTATTGCCTCTCAGTCTGATGAGAAGGAAACACTGATCGGGTCATCGACTGGGTCTGCTTTCGGTTCTGAGGCTGCCTCTGCTTCAAGGTCTGTTTTAGGGTCTGCTTTGAGCTCCACCACCGACTCCAGTGCACAAGATGGGGCTGCCTCATCTGATGGGGCCACTAGTTCGAGAGAATTCTCGGTACCACAAAGCTACGACCATGATCTGATGGCTGGGGAGCCAAACAGATGGTGTGTTGAGGGCTAATGGAAAATTTACCAGGATGCCAAGATGAAAAATGACAAAGAGAAGATGGCTCGACTTTTTACAGAAGAGTGCAGAGTCCTCACTGGGAGCCTACACACCGTACCAAAAATCCACCGTCACTTTCAACATCACAAGTGTGAGTGGATGGCTCGTGACCCAGGCACCTATAGTGAAGAGATTTTGAGGGAGTTCTATGCTTCCTATGCGGCTACTCTTCGGGGTTCTATCCATAAGAATGTCAAACCCACTGTTGAGGCGCCCCTCACAGCTACACTAGTGCACGGATTTTTCATAGACATCTCTGAGACCACCACCGCCGGTTCCTCTATGGTTCTGGCCCTGATCACTCTTGGGAACTCAACACGGCCGAATTTGACTATAGATGGGAAACTATATGAGGCAGAGAGTTTTAGCGGAGGACCGAGAAAAGAGAGACTTTATTACACTAGCTGGCTAGTCAAATTGCTACTGACGGAGAGCGAGCCGAGTGGGTCACCACTCCGCGCGTGAGCATCAAGAAGACCACTCACACATTTGTGGCTAAATTTTTCTGGTTGATGGTTCGCAATTGGATTTCTCCCACGAAGGCTGACAATGCACTAACTTGGGACCGCGCGGTTATGGTAGCAGTATTGGTTGTGGGATTCAAGATCAATTTTGCTCGCATGCTTATTGCGGAGATACATAAGAGTGCTTTCAAAACCTCCACCACCTACCCTTTTCCTTGTCTTATTTTCCAGTTATGTAGGGACTATGGAGTGCCAATCTGGCATTATGACAAGTTGATCCGGCCTACGGGGACCTTGGATATAAGCCTTATTTGGGATGAGGCAAATGTGGCGGCACCACGCAGAGAGCCGAAGGTTGATGTGCCGCCCATGGAAGTATACTTAGTAGATGCTATGGAGCAGATGCAGGGTGATGATCTTGCCCCTCCAGCCCACACTGATGATGTCCCGGCCTCTTCATCTCAAGCTGCGAGTCGGGATCCTAGCTCGTCCAAATCCACCCTGCCTTAAAGAGCTACTATTATACCATTGGCTAGGGTTCAGAAATTGGAGGCTCAGATGGCCACACTGCTCCACCATATCCAGCCATGGATGCAAAAGTCGATAATAGAGCCTGAGGCCAAAATGGAGCTAAGGATGGAAAGCATAATGAACCAGAAGGTCTAGGCCGTTAATAAGTGTCTCGATGCCTTTGAATTAAGAGTCGAGCAACCGGCCCCAACCACAAATCTATATTTTTTTTGGACCGAATTAGCCAGTCTTCGAGCCGACGTTGATGTCATTCTTTCCACCCCTGCAGGTGAGCCACAAGCTGCACCTACTGCTTTGTCTGACGATACGGTCCTTGATGCATTATTCAGTGGGGACGCAGAGGAGAAGCCAAGAAGAGGGAGCACAAGCAGGAGAAGCAGGCTAAGAGGGCTTCGCTATTAGATGAGCAGTTGCGCCAGGAGAGGGTTCGTGAGAGTGTTGCTGGGGCATCAAGTTCTATGCCCATGACGGATGTTCATAATATTGTGGGTCATGATGTGAGCACCACTGATGGTACGGTTAGAATGATTGATAGCACTACTGAGGGTGTTGTGATTGCTGACGTGGGCACTACTGAGGGTGTCCCTAATGTTGCTGTTGCGGGCTTCGGGAAACCAAACCAACCCGCTTGTTGATGGTTCATTGGCGCTATGCGCCACAGGTTTGCTTCACCCAAATCCATTATTTTTTACTGCTTTTTATGTGCATTGGGGACAATTGCACCTATTTTTTGTTGGGGGTGGGGTAAATAGATTGTGAGTGATAGGGTGAAGTCTGAGTCACCCAACTCATAATCCTCTCTTGGGGTTTTCTTGCCTGTATTATTTTCCCTCAAGAGACTGCTTAATTTCTGTTGAACCGGCATGTGTTAGGATTGTATGTGTAGAAAAATGAGAAAGAATGAAGCATGAGGGAAAAAGCTTTTTGAAAAAAAAATTATGCCCGTCCAAAATTTGTGATATGTGTTAAAATATGTAGACTAGAATGAGTTGAATGTGTTGGCTCTGAGTATGATATGATAATGAACCAACTTGATGGCATGACTTAAGCTAAAGCTTGAACTGGGTAATCTGATAATCTGATAATGAAACTTTGTGCCACGAGTGTGTGAGAATAGTTGATTGTTCAAACAGTTTTTGTGCCAATCTAGAACTTGCCCGGTTAGTCCTGCTAAGACAATCTACTCTAGAGGCTAAGAAGTGATCATAGGCCCTTGTTCTGATAAGCCCACAAATTGCCTAAAAAAAAGAATCCAACCAAATGAAATTAATGCTCCCTTTGATCCAAATGCCTTGAGCCTAAATTAGGCCATTTCTTTCTAAACCCCTAACTCACCTTCCCATAATCTACTGTATTAACCCCGACCCATGCTTGGACATGTGCACCTCGACTTAGGCCAAAAGCCTAAGTTGAGGGTGGCTAATGCAAAAAGTGACCTCAATCTTGGCCCTGATCCGACATCAGGTATTGTGCACCTCAACCAATGGAAAATCCATAAGTTGAGAGTGGCTATGAAAGAGGAGATTAAACCGAAAGAAAAATGGGTATGAAAAGAGTTTGGTGTTGAAAAAGAAAAAGGAAAAGAGAGGACAGGACGTGGCTTTGTGCAAAAGAAAGCAAACAAAAGTGTTGCAAGCTAAAGAAGAGAATAAAATGCAAGAAAAAGAAGAAAGGGAAAAATAAAGAGCTACAAAATCGAAGGCCACATCCATGGTTGAATAGAATCAAGGGAAAGAAGAAAAATGGTAGGATGTCAAAAATAGGTCAAACAGAGGTAGAAAGCCTAATGTAATGTCTTGAAGGGCAGAAAGTCACTAAAGAGTACCCAAATGTACCACACCTAACCCTGAGCCTACGTTACAAGCCAAGAAAGTCCTATAGTGATCCTAGAAACTAGTTTGGAGGGTCTAAGCAGTGAAAATAAGAGCAAGCCTATGGTATTGAGCACTAACTGTACTTGAAGTTACTTTTGAGTGTGAGTGTTGAATGAATCCTTGTACTCATAATCATATTCATTGTGTGATAAAGGGATTTCGTTTGAAGTAAGTGCACTAGTTACATTGTCGGAAAGTTGGTACCTTGGTGATAGTAAAATAGTGTATGTTGTGTGTTGATTGGTCGATTTTTGTTATGTTTTGATCCGCACAAGTTAGCTTGTTGAGTCTGAGAGAAAAGATTTGCACCCAAAAAGAGAGTCGTAGTAGAGAGCCATGTGATTGCTTGTGCTTGAACTGCATGCTTCTATACAAGTGTCGTTTAGAGTCTTAGTGCATCCCTTGAGGACAAACAACAAATTTAAGTTGAAAGTGTTGATATACCGTCAGTTTACAGTATTTTTAATACATTTCACTTAAAGAGTTGTGTGTGTGTCTACCGCCATTTTGTATTGGTTTTAATGCATTTTTATCATGTTTGCAGGAAATATGTTCAGACGTGGAAACTGAGAGACACAACTGAAGGATGTGCAGAAAAGGGCATCTACGAAGGTGATCTACGGACCGTAGGTCCATTCACGCTCCGTAGATGGTGACTGTAGATGGGCAGGCAAGGCTTGAAGGAAAATCAGGGAATTCTTGACCAAGTGTGGAACCACGTACCGTAGATCAACCTACGGACCGTACTGTTGTTCCGTCAAATCATTCAGAGAGGGGTTCCAGTACCTGATTTTGAAGATTCTAAGTATGGAGCTACGGAGAAGGATCCACGAACCTTAGATCAATCCATGGTCCGTACTATGGATCCGTCGATTGATTCAGAGAAGTGGGGATTTTGAAGATTGGAAAATTGCCTAAGTCTTGAGCCACGGAAAGGACCTACGGAACGTAAATCAATCCACGGTCTGTAGGTCAGTGTCATAGATCGAAGAAGCGTCCTGAAACATTATTTCCTTATTTTATTTCCTTTTTAGTTAGGACTTGTTTTTCTATATATAGGGCATGTAAACCTCGTTTTTGGGGGTTAGACTTTATTATTTTAGTTCTTGTTTTTGGCTTGGGAGATTAACTTGCAACTTTAGCAATTCTTAATTTCCTAAAGTTCGTTTTGAAGATTTTGGCTTTGAAATTCAAGTTGAGATTCTGGGTTTATTCTTCTCATTACGTAAGATCATGATTTCTTCATCTAAAAATATGAATTGTGTTCTTGCTACTATGGGTAACTAAATCCACAACTAGGGTTGTGGGAACCATGAGCGATTAACAACGTATGAATAGTAACTAAGTAATTCTTGAATAGTGTTATTACATGCATTGATAATTCTTTCGTTTAGAAGTCTTTTTAACGGTGCGCAACGTTAGAACTCGCCTTGTTGCTACTTGTCGGACCAAGGAGGTAGTTAATAATAAAAGAATTATCAACATAGATTTAGTGTGATCCTATCTAATAGTCTAATGTCAATTGGTGCGAGGGTGAAAATTAAGCCATACATTGATGTGATGTCTAATATGAGGTAAAGGTAAGGGTTAATAAATTATACACATGTAGCTGGACCAAGGTGCGGGGTGAAATTCACTAGATGCCGGACCAAGGATTTAGAGATACCTAACTTATCACTTTGCATGTAATACACTAGGAAATGATTGTTATTACTAGGATTACCGCGTTATGAGCTTATGGGGAACACGTATACCCTAGTTACTTTCTCATCTTGATAACAACTAAAGTTTGAATCTTGCTCATTGATTACTTACATAATTTCCTGAATTTGTTTCACAAATCCCCCTCCCCTTTTATTACTTGTTTTCAAAAATACATTGACTAAACGAATATAATCGTTGGTTAAAGTTAAGTCTAAACCATATTCCTCATGGGATCGACCCCAACCTACAAGTTGGGTTCTTTACTTGATAGCGATCGCTTATGCTTTTTTAGGGAGGTGTAATTTGAGCGTATCAATCGCTAAAGAAGGTTAAACGGAAGCTAGCAACTTTACAGGGAGAGCGAGAGGGACTTGAAGCTGTTTTAGAAGCTGCTAAGAAGAATGCTGAGGAGATTCAAGCCAAGATTTTAGCTACAGAAGATGAGATATCCTTGTATGAAAATATGAGTTTATTAATGCCTGGATATTCAATTCGTTTGGAATAGAAAAGAGAGTGCTTGGAGACTAGTCGTCAAGATTTGACCAACTACAAGTTACGCTTAGATTATGCTTTTTATTTGTCTTTCCCTTTTTTTATTTTCTTAAATATTTGATTTATGTTTTAGACAATTTTATACTAATGAAGTTCTTTCCTTTTTTCCTTTATATCATGTATTTTTATTGCATTATCCAATTTGAAATTGATCTTTAATTCTTGATTGCAAGCTTTTAGTAATTCAAAGTCATTCAATATTTTGCATGCGAATAAGAAAGAATATAGTGCAAGTTCCACATTTTAAAGTTTGGACATTCAAACTTGACTTATAAATTTTGTATAATTTAATGCTTTAACTCGTAACAAGTTTTAGGACCTTAACTTGTAAATTCATAGAATTCGTAGACATTGACTTGCCATTTTATAGAACTCAAAGATTTTGTCTTGCAACTTGGTTGATTTAAGACTCTAACATGCAAACTTGTAGGACTTATCTTATTATTTTGTAGGATTTGAAGACTTCAACTCGCATACTTGTCTGAATTTAAAGACTTCAACCCTACTGTCAAAGAAGCTCATATTTTTATAAAGGTTTGCCCCCCTTCCATTGACCCATCAATACTTCGTACAAGTCTAAAGTTTGATAAAATAAAAGATAAAACAAAATACTTATTGCTTTAACTTTTATGTGAGATCAAGTGGGAACATGTGGTTTTTGACACTAATGCAACTGAACTTAGGATATATTCTAAGCGCTTACGTACCTCAGTGAAGAGAATAAAGTCACAACATAGTTTTGGGGAGTGAGTGATTTTTTTCTTTTGTTTTTTTGTGCCATACACAGTTTATACTCTTGCGGGCCAGTAGTGCATACAGTTTAGGCTCGTACCTTAAGGAGCATCATCTTACTTCAAGGATAGTAACTCTTTAGGAATTTTGCATTAATAGGACCGATCCTTACTCCATCTGTATCAACAATCTTGTAAGCACCATGTGAATATGCTTCTTGTACAACATATGGTCCATCCCACTTTGAGGTAAATTTACCCGCAGACTTGTGCGAAGTAATGATGGGTCTTCTTACCGTGAGAACTTGGTCTCCAACTTGGAAGCACCTCAAGCGAACCTTCTTGCTAAAAGCATGAGATAGACGAGTTTGCTTACATTCAAGATTTTGTTGAGCTTCTAGCCTCTTTCATTACGTGCTTCTAACTCTGCAAGACGTAGTCGAGCATTTTCTTCTTCAGTGCACCCTTCTTGAATGGAAAGTTTTAAGGAAGGTATTTGACACTCAAGTGGCAGGACTGCTTCAACACCAAAAGCAAGTGAATATGGTGTTGCTTGAGTTGGTGTGCGGTATGTTGCCTATATGCCCACAAAGCTTCTTCCAGTCTTTCATGCCAATATCGTTTGGACTTGGAGACAAATTTCTTGAGAAGGTTTTATAGAGTCTTATTAAATGATTCAGCAAGACCATTGGCGGCAACATGATACATAAAGGATTTATGCTGCTTGAAGCCAAAGAGATCATAAATTTTGTTCATTAACTTGTTATCAAATGGCTTGTCATTGTCCGTTATTATTGTGACGAGGGATGCCAAATCGATAGATGAGATAAAATTTGCAACATTCCCTTTCTTCACTTCTTTAAGAGCGACAACTTCATCCCATTTTGATAATTAATATGTTGCAGCCAAGATGTACAAGTGTCCACCAGAAGATTTTGGTAGTGGTCCCACAGCATCCAGTCCCCAAGCATCAAATGGCCAAGATGCAATAGTTGGGTGTAATACTTCGGGCGGCTGATGTATGAAATTGGCAAGCATTGCACCTTCGAGCATAATCTAAGAGTACTCCCTCAAATGATCTTCTATATGATGTGTCCTTGTAGTAAAGGAAGCGAGGTTCACGACAATGAATGTCAGTCCTTCTCCTTGGATTTTCTGGAAGTATCCCATAACACATGTAGTCAATAATGGGTTATCTCCAATCTTCCTTCACGACTTCAGAAACGGTGACGAGATACTCAAGCACATTTTCTATGTAATCTTCCTCATTTGGCGGTGGCACTATACATTTTCGACAAATAGTAACTTGCGTCTGATCAGGAAGGATTAGCGTTGAAGTTAGAGTAGCCAATGTATCAACTTTCTTATTTTCCGTTCTTTGTACATGTTGAAGGGTTACATCTCCAAAAGTCATCCTATCAACTTTTGAGAATAATCATGATAAGGGCACAATTCGGGCAACTTCACTTCATAACTTCCCAAGAGTCGATTCATCACCAACTGAGAGTCACCAAAGACTTGTAAGTGTAATTGCTTCATGTCGACGGCAATTTCAAGTCCAAGTATCAACGCTTGGTATTCAACGACATTATTGGAGCAATATTGCTTCAAAGTAGAGGAGAATGGTAGAATATCTTCTTGTGAAATGATGAACACCACACCAATGCCAGCTCCACCACAATGTGCAGCCCCATCAAAATATATTTTCCAAGGAAATTGAATTTCAATAGACATGAAATCTTCTCATGAAGGTCATCAGTTAACTCCCAATCATCCAGTATCGGATAGTCTGGCAAGAAATCCGCTAATGTTTATCCTTTCATATCTTTCTGAGGGATATACACAATCTCAAACTGTTGGAATTGGAGGTACCATCTTGCTATTCGGTCACTAAGGACAGGTTTCAACATAACAAACTTGATGGGATTTTCTCTAGAAATAAGACGAACAATATGAGCTTGAAAATAATGTTTCATCTTTTGAATTGAGAAGACTAGCGCCAAGAACAAATTTTCAATTGGTGAATAGTTTAGCTCATTTGGTGTCATCGTCCTACTCAGGTAGTAAAGAGATTTTTCTTTTCCTTCACTATTCTCTTGAGCTAACAGGGCTCCTACGGACCTTTCTTGTACCGCAATGTAGAGTATCAATGGATTTCCAAGTATAAGGGCTGCCAAAACTAGAGGTTTCTCTAGATACGATTTGATACTTTTAAAGGCATCGCTACATGTTTGGTCCCAATTAAAAGGATCACCTTTCTTCATGAGATAATCGAATGGTTGACATCTTCCCGCTAGATTGGAGATGAACCTCCTCAAGTAGGCTAGTTTTCCTTGGAGACTTTTTAACTCATGAATATTTTGAGGCACAGGCATCTTCGATATTGCATCAACTTTGGCTTGATCAATTTCAATTCCTCGATGTCTCACAATGAAGCCAAGGAACTTGCCAGAAGTAATTCCGAAGGCACATTTCAATGGATTCATCCTTAGTTGATATCTTCGGAGCAACTCAAATACCATTCTTAATTCTTTCAAATGATCACCTCTCTTTCTCGACTTTACCACCAAGTCATCAACATAGCATTCAATATTTTTATGGAGCAAGTCATCAAATATATTTTGTATAGCCCTTTGATATGTGGCACCAACATTCTTTAAACCAAATGGCATCACTTTGTAGAAATAGATACCCTTAGGTGTGCGAAATGTAGTGAGTTCTTCATCTTTCGGTGCCATGCAAAGTTGATTATAGCCGAAAGAACCATCCATGAAAGACATCGTCTCACAACCAATAGTGACATCGATCATCAACTTCGGAATGGGAAGAGGGAACTCATCTTTAGGGCATGCATTATTGAGATCTCTAAAGTCAAAACAAACTCGAATTTGACCATTCTTCTTCCTCACATGAACAATACTTGAAATCCATGTAGGATATTTTACCTCACGAATAAAGCATGCCTCAATGAATTTGTTAACTTCATTTTCTATCAACGGAACCAAGTCTGGCCTAAAACGTCTTTGAGCTTGCTTAACAGGACAAGAACCATTTTCGACTGCCAACTGATGGACCGCTACTTTAGGACTCAAGCCAGGCATTTCTTTATAACTCCAAGCGAACACATCCTTATATTCTTTAAGTATATTCATGTAAGTGATTTCTTCTTCAACATTTAGAAATGCACTCAAGTAAGTTGCCCTTGGGCCTTCATCAGTGCCAAGGTTAACTTCATTTAAAGGATCTATTGTGGTCTTCACTCCTTCTTCAAGTTTTGGTGGAGTATCTCCAGCATATTCCTCTTCTAGAGGGTCATTGTCATTGACAAATATATGGCAACAACAGACAATATCTTCCAACTCTTCATCGATCTTCATTTTAGGCAAGTCATCATGCTCATCCTATATTGTAACATGATATGAGGAGCCTACACTTTCTTCATCTTCCTCACGCTCCTTGGTGTAAACTACAGTGTGAGATTTTGCCTTGAGTTCCTCTTTACAAGAAACCACAAGTTCCACCCGTCGTCTCATTCTAGAAGAAATCAAACTTTTAAAATCCTTCCGAATAATAGGTGAAGCAAGCATTGTCACTTTTAGATAACTTCTCAGATTCTTGTTGTTATTCTTCTTCAATGGACCTAACCTCTCAAACACAGAAGTTCTTGCAGCCGATCAAATACGGAAGGCTTTTTGTTGGGATTAGTGACATCATCTTCAAAAGTTATATGGTTATTTCTTTCCCTTCTTATGGAAATGTGAATTGGCGGCGGTTGGCTATAACCTAGGCCTTCACGTGCTTTCCTAGTTATATCTTCTGATAGGTGTTTCCCTAACATTGATGGCTCATTTGGGTTGTATCCAGCCTTCAGAAATAACTTGTAAGCATTGGGATCAAAACCTTCTCTTGTGCGTTCTGTAGGGAGTGCCACATCTCACACTTGGTTTTGAATGATTGACTTTCCTTGCAACTTTGAAGACAAGTTTATCGCATCGATCCGTCTGATAGGAAGAGTTAGCCCTCTCAATGAATTTTCTTGACCTTCTTCTTTCTTTACTTTTGGAACATAGCGAAGTCCAGAAGTCAGCTTCTTCTTCAAAGACATGATCTTCCCTTCATTAAGAATGGGACAAAGTTCTTTAGTGTCAAATTTTACCTTTCCGACAGCTGCATCGATTCTTTTGTTTGTGATCTTATTAGACTTGATTGTTTTAACATCATTAGATTTTGTCCCTTTAATGACATAACCCTTCAATTAGAATTTCACATTGGCAAACTGTGTCTCAAATTCGGTGAAAGGATTATCATCAGCAATTATCTTCCTTTCAATCCCTCCTTCAAGATACTTCAAACATTGATAGTAAGAAGATGATAAAATTAATATCTCATGTACCCAAGGCCTTCCAAATAATATATTGTATGATGTTTTTGCGTCGATCACATGCGTCTATGCGCTTGATCGCAAATCTTCCATGTGGATTTCTAATTTAATAGAGCTTATGGACCTATGTCCCCCTTGATTAAATCCTTGTATCAACAAACGACTTTCACTACGTTCTTCAGTCATGATGTCGAGTTCCTTCAATATGTGGATAGGCAGAATATTGACCCCAGATTCTTTTTATCTTCTTCTCAAGCACGTGACCCACCATATACAAAGGACGATTGTGTAGTGTTTCACCAAATAGAAGATCATTGTCTGTAAATGTGATTTTTGTATCACATGTATGTGCTTCTTGGAAAGAAGGTTCAATAGATTTTTCAGAAGGTGAAGGAGACATAATTGACGATATTTCCCTTGTTGTCTTTTCTTAGTCACTAGGAGACACTTTTGGAGAGGATTCACTCGTTGTTCCTTCTTTGTCAATAGGAGGCACCTTCATTGTTTCTTCTTTATCAGCATTGAAACATGATGCCTCGATATTGTCTTGAGTAGACTTTATGCTGAATGAATTTGGTAAGAATTCCTCTAGACTCACATGACGTCAGGTTTTTTGGTAGCGATGCACTTCTACCTTTGTCCTCTTTGGGCGCTTGATTGATTTATGCTTGTCACGCCTAGAAGCTACCCCACGACGCAGACACGGGACCTGGGATAATAAGTGACCCCAAGCTAACCCTGCTGGTATATCATAAGCATACTAAAAGATTTACTGAAATAGAAATATTGAGCGGAATCATAAGACATGAGAACAACTAAAAGTTATAGGGAATACCCATATGCTATCTGAATATATGAAAACTGAGAGTTTAACAACAACTGAAAAGTCAAACTCTAACACTATAGCTAAATTTGTCTATGTCTGAAAATAGCCTCTACTGACTAGAAATCATGGGACGTGCCCCAGCTAGATCTAGCAAAACTGAAACTAAAGACTAAAAGCAAGAAAGATAATCATGTCACTTGTCCTCGAGAAATGAGGACTCACCACTGATGCTACTAAACTGGAGATCGGGAACTGATCTATGTGTGATTTGGAAGCTGAGGACCTGAACCTACATCACGAGAACATGTAGCGCAGATTATGCGTCAGTACTTGAAAGGTACTGATGCATGATAGAGTAAAGTTGAATAATAATCATAACTGAACCAAAGCATATATTAAGCAATTATATAATCTGAACATGATAAGGATACTGGAAATACTGAACATAGCTAAGATGAATGCAATGACTAAGTTTATACCATGCTGAGACTGAATACTAAACTATACTGATAACATGGTTAATGCAATAGAATATGACTGTAAGGGAGCTACTAATAACCGACATAAAACCACATGAGCTAAATGTGGAGTCCGATGTATACGCCCCATCGAGAGGACACAATATACCCTGCCAGAGGTATAGAAGCATGCTGGCGTGATCACTAAAATGATGCCCACAGAGGGGACTTACAACCTATGGGGCACGTAGTTCTGGGACTTGAGGGTGACTGACCCTAGTCCAACTCGGTATTAATCTACTCCCAATTAATTATGTAATCTAGCAATTTATAACTGAAATGCTGTAAATTTTGGATAGCTCAAATACTGACATGCTAACTGAAAATTCAGCATTAATGTACTGATAATGAAACATTTATAACTGGAGCATGTATAACTGATTGATCTAACCTAGTATGTGCAATTCATGAACTAAAAGAACTACATAGCTAGGGTTCTGAAATTATGGAGTTTATACTAAAACATGCTAAAGATCATGATAAACTGATTAGGAATAATAAAGTACCTAATTAATGATAATCTGCTGAAATTCTAGAAACCCTATGTCTAGTTGATAATAAGGGAATCAAGAATCTGACTAAATTCTAGGGACCTAATGGGAGAAAGGTACCCACTAGTGAATTCCCACATACCTGGTGACGAATTCCATGGAGAAATATTTCGATTTGAGGGCTGGAATTGATGGAACCTTGTTGTGTTCTTGAACTAGGGTTCTTGACCTCTTTCTCCTCTTACGCTCTAATTTTTCTAAGTTTTGATGAATGATCTAACTTAGGTAAGTTCTAGTTATGTTTCTAGGCTAAAACTGACTAAAACTACATAGTTTAGGGTTTGAATGACGTAGTTTATGGGTCCAATGCATAAGGAAAAGACCGAAAGACCCCTGACTTAACTACTGTCGGGAGTCACTGACGGACGGGACCGACGGACCGTGGCTGGACCAACGGTCCGTGCTGGTCAACCATCGTTTGCGACTGGAGGCTGAGATCTGGGGGTCTAATCCACGGACGCGGACCACGTCCCGTGATCTGACCTACGGTCCGTGGGTTCGGCAATGTGACGACCCTTGGATAAAATTTTGAGGCTAAGTCTGGGGAGGGTTGCAGATGCGAACCACGAACCACCAGCACGGGTCGTGGGTCACCCTACGATCCGTGGGTGGCAACACTTGGTTGCAGCTGCAACTTCTGGAAATCTGCACTGAGGTTTGTTTTTGGATACAGAGTGTTACATTATCTCTCCCTAGGGAACATTCGTCCTCGAATAAAGACTAAACTAGCTGAATAGAGAGGGTAAGAGCTGCAAACCCTACCACTAAGCACTGGGAAGTGATTTCTCACTGAACTAAGTTCCAAGAACAGGCTAATACGCTGAAAAATGCAAGTACAAACTGAAGAAACATGATACTAAGACTGAATTCACGCATGAATGACTGAACAACTGAAGAGGAACTATTACCTAAAGCTGGAGTGGAATCAGAAGAAAGATGTGAGGATACTTGGCCTTCATGGATGCTTCTGCTTCCCAAGTAGCTCCCTCTACGGACTGACTCATCCACAAAACCTTAACGGAAGTGACTTCTTTATTTCTCAACCTTCGAACCTGACGATAAAGAATCTCAACTAGTACATCCTCATAAGAGAGACTATCTTTCAAGGCCACACTCTCTAATGGCACTATAGATGTCGGATCACCCACACACTTTTTCAATAGCGAAACGTGAAAGACCGGATGCACTACTGCTAATTCTGCTGGCAATTCTAACTCATAAGCCACTTTACCAATCCTTTTCATGATCTCTTAAGGGCTTACATATCTAGGATTGAGCTTCCCTTTCTTGCCAAATCACATCACCCCCTTCATAGGTGACGCTTTCAGGAAAACCCAATCATCAACCTAGAACTCTAATTCCCTTCTCCTTACATCTACATAAGACTTCTGGCGACTCTGGGTGTCTTAAGTGTATCTCTAATGAGTTTCACTTTCTCCATAGCATCATAAAGTGAATCTGCCCCTATCAAGGCTTCTTCACCTACTTCAAATCAACCAACTGGAGATCTACATCTACGCCCATACAATGCCTCATAAGGGGCCATTTGAATGATGGAATGGTAGCTATTATTATAGGTGAACTATATAAGAGGAAGGTGATCATCCCAACTACCCTTGAAGTCGATCACACAAGCTCTCAACATGTCCTCTAAGGTCTGAATGATACGCTCTGCCTAACCGTACGTTTGTGGATGAAATGTTGTGCTAAGTTTAACCTGAGTACCAAGACCTTTCTGAAATGACTTCTAAAAATGAGAGGTAAATTGAGGACCGCTATCTGAAATGATAGACAAAGGAACCCCATGCAACCTGACTATCTCATTAATGTAAAGCTTGGTGTAGTCCTCCACCGAATCTGTAGTCTTAACCGCCAAAAAGCGAGCAGACTTAGTAACTCTATTAACAATCACCCAAATGGAGTCATGTTGTCTACGAGTGTGAGGTAAACCTATAATGAATTCCATGTAGATCACTTCCCACTTCCAAGTAGGAATGTTGATCTCTTGAGTCATACCTCCTGGTTTATGGTGTTCTACCTTGACTTGCTGACAATTGGGGCACTTAGCCACAAAATCTACTATATCCCTATTCATTCCATTCCACCAAAAGACTTCCCGCAGATCACGGTACATCTTAATGGTGCTTGGATGAATAGAATATCTAAAATTATGGGCTTCTGCAAGAATTTTTTGTCTCAACTCACCCACCTTAAAACACATAATTGACCTTGATAGTGAAGCACACCATCTCCCCCTTGGGAGAAAACCTCAACTCTCTGCTGATGGATTGCACCCTTTAGTTGAAGCAATATCAGATCACTATCTTGTTTTTCCTATCCCCCACTACCAATGATGATTCTGACCCATTCTGAACTGTTACACCATCATCTGATATGCTCATAAGGCGAACTCCCAAGCGAGTAAGCCTGTGAACATCTTTTGCTAGTTCTTTTCTTTCTTCCTCAACATGTGCTACACTACCCATAGATAGCCTACTAAGAGCATTTTCTACTATATTGGCCTTACCAGGATGGTAATGCACACTCATATCGTATTCCTTGAGGAACTCGAGCCATCTCCTCTGGCGAAGATTCAACTCTTTCTGGGTGAACACATACTGAAGGCTCTTATGGTCTGTGCACAGATCTACGTGAACACCATGCAAGTAGTGTCTCCAAATCTTAAGTGCAAGCACCACTGCTACAAGCTCGAGGTCATAAGATGGATAGTTCTTCTCATGCACCTTTAGTTGTCTAGAAGCATACGTTATAACCTTACCTCGCTGCATTAACACACAACCTAGGCCGACCCTGGATGAATCAAAATAGATCACATAATCGTTTGAACCCTCTGATAGAGACAAAACATAAGTTGTATCAACCTAGTTTTCAGTTCTGCAAAACTTTTCTCACAATCATTTGACCACTGAAACTTGACCTTTTTTCTAAGTCAGCTTAGTCAATGGAGAGGCTATGGATGAGAATCCTTCCACAAACCTTCTGTATTAACCAGCCAAACCCAAGAAACTTCTGATATCTGTAAGAGAGGTAGGTCTAGACCATTGTTTCACTGCTTCTATTTTCTGAGAATCCACTCAGATCCCATCGCTAGAAACTATATGCCCAAGGAAAGCAACTGACTACAACCAAAACTCACATTTGCTAAACTTTGCGAATAACTGGCGATCTTTGAGAGTTTGCAGGACAACCCTCTTATGATTCGCATGTTCTTACTCATTCCTAGAGTAAATAAGGATATCACTAATAAAGACGATAACGAACAAGTCAAAATACTGCTTGAACACTTTGTTCATCAAATCCATGAAAGTTGCAGGAGCATTGGTTAGTCAAAATGACATAATTACAAATTCATAATGACCATACCGAGTTCTGAAGGCTGTCTTCGAAATGTCACTATCTCTGACTCTGAGCTGATGATAACCGGATCTGAGGTACTGAGCATGCATGATAGAGTAAAGCTGAATAATAATCATATTTGAACCAAAGCATATACTAACCAATGATATAATCTGAACATGATAAGGATACTGGAAATACTTAACATGGCTAAGATGAATGCAATGACCAAATTTATATCATGCTGAGACTGAATACTAAACTATACTGATAACATGGTTAATGCAATAGAATCTGACTGTAAGGGAGCTACTAATAACCGACATAAAATCACATGAGCTAAATGTGGAGTCCGATCTATACGCCCCATCGAGAGGACCCAATATACCCTGCCAGAGGTATAGAGGCATGCTGGCATGATAACTAAAATGATGCCCACAGAGGGGACTTACAACCTATGGGGGCACGTAGTTCTGGGACTTGAGGGTGACTGACCCTAGTCCAACTCGGTATTAATCTACTCCCAATTGATTATGTAATCTAGCAATTTATAATTGAAATGTTGTAAATTTTGGATAGCTCAAATACTGACATGCTAACTGAAAATTCAACATTAATGTACTGATAATGAAACATTTATAACCGGAGCATGTATAACTGATTGATCTAACCTAGTATGTGCAATTCATGAACTAAAAGAACTACATAGCTAGGGTTCTGAAATTGTGGAGTTTATACTAAAACATGCTAACGATCATGATAAACCGATTAGGAATAATAAAGTACCTAATTAATGATAATCTGCTGAAATTCTAGAAACCCTAGGTCTAGTTGATAATAAGGGAATCAAGAATCTGACTAAATTTTAGGGACCTAATGGGCGAAAGGTACCCACTAGGGAATTTCCACATGCCTGGTGATGAATTCCACGGAAAATCTTTTGATTTCAGCACTAGAACTGATGGAACCTTAATGCGTTCTTGAACTAGGGTTCTTGACCTCTTTCTCCTCTTACACTCTAATTTTTCTAAGTTCTGATGAATGATCTGACTTAGGTAAGCTCTAGTTATGTTTCTAAGCTAAAACTAACCAAAAGTACGTAGTTTAGGGTTTAAACGACATAGTTTAGGGGTCCAACGCATAAGGAAAAGACCGAGAGACCCCTGACTTAACTGCTGTCGGGAATTACTGACGGACGGGATCGATAGACCATGGCTAGACCGACGGTCCGTGCTGGTCAACCCTCGTTTGCGACTAGAGGTTGGGATCTGGGGGTCTGATCCACGACCCATGGTCTGACCTATGGTCCGTGGGTCGACCCTTAGACAAAATTTTAGGGGTGAGTCTGGGGAGGGTTGCAGATGCGAACCACGGACCACCAGCACAGGTTGTGGGTTACCCTATGGTCCGTGACCTGCAACTTCTGGAAATCTGCACTGAGGACTTATTTCAGATACGGGGTGTTACAATGCTTCTCCAATTTCTTCACCATTTTCCTTCTAATCGGTTGCTCGGATGATTCTTTTCGTAATCTTGACTTGTTAAGTCTTCGCCTAGTCACAAGAATCCAGCATTCATCACCATTTATATCAACTTCCTGCTCCAATGACTCTTCTTCATGCTTTTAAGAGATATATATTTAGACCGGATCGAGTGAGCCAAATGTGATAGAGATCTGCTTAGAACTAGCCTTCTCATCATCTAGGACAATTTTATTTTCATTAACCAATCGCATCACTCTATCCTTGAAGACAAAACATTTATCAAGAGGATGACTCACGAGTCTATAATACTTGCAATAATTTGGGTCATCAGCTTTTCCAGCTTCATCAGCCCGCTTCATCTCTGGCAAGTCAATGAATTTTAACTCGAGCAACTCATCAAAAATCTCAGAAACGTCAGAATCCAAGAAGGGATATTTTTTTCCTTGCATCTCCCTTAGTATTGACTTTTGATTTGAACGTGCTTGGATAGTCGTTCTCACATTTGCTTCATGTCGTCATTCGTAGTGAACTTCGCAGGCGACACATTAACATTCATGGATTCTTTGTTGTCATTTCTGGGCACAAATTCGCTCCATTTCTTGGGTTCCTTCTTGTCTCTTCCTTTGCGAGGATCATGGAAAAACGTCATATCTTTTCTAATAGAGGACATGCTCAACTTCATATCATGAGTGCAAGTAGCTATATCTTCGAAGGATTTTGGTTTTATTCCTTGTAAGATGTAAAGAAGCTCCCAGTGCATTCCTTGGATACACATTTCTATTGCAGAAGCTTCACTAAGCCTATTCTTTCAATTTAGGCTTGCGTTCCTCCATCGATTTATGAAATCTATAACCGGTTCATCCTTCCTTTGGTGAGTATTCATGAGTTCTACCATGCTCATTGTATGCCTCGTGCTATAGAAGCGATTGAGAAACTCGTGCTCTAGTTGCTCCCAACTATCAACATAATTGGGCTGAAGATTCGTGTACCAATCAAAGGCATTTTCTTTTAGAGAGCGGACAAACTGCTTGACAAGACGGTCTCCATAAGTTCCAGCATTATTACATGTCTCCACAAAGTGTGCAACATGTTGCTTCGGATTTCCTTTACCCTCAAATTGTTGAAATTTGGGAGGTTGATAACCAGCAGGCATTTTAAAGTTTTCAATTCTTGCAGTGTATAGCTTGGCATACATATGAGATGACTTGGTGGAGACTTCATACTTATCTTTGATTGTGCCTTCAATAAACTCCTTCAAGCGATCGAGTGGGATCATTCCTTCGGAAGAAATTGGCATCTTATTAACAAGCTATGCTTTCTTTGCAGGATCTTTGATCTCTTAACCTTCAACACCCTTTACAGGCGCATGGATCGTTTCTCCATATAAAAGTCCTTTCATCCTATCCATCAACTTATAAATTCGAGACTCTTGGTGTTGTACATGCTTTTTCAATCCTTCAACCAACTTCGTCTGATTTGCGAGTTGTTCCTATGGGGAAGAACCAGCAGTCACCATTATTTGCATAATCATTGGAGATTTAGGAGAGTAGCATGGATTTTTGCTTAAGTTAATCTTCAGCGGACTCACGTTACACGATGCATGTGGAGATGATTCATTGGTTGAATCATAGTTCTCCCTTGTGGTAGAGTTCGTTGAACCAGATTGCTCAAGTAGAGCCAAGGACTTCTTGATCTTTTCAGCAACACTGCTTCCTCCTTCTAAAGCATTTGTGGAGGAACTTGATCTTTTTGGAGTCACAGACCTAAAAACTAGAGTTGACGCGGACGACACTTGAAATGTTTGTTGATAAGCATAGCAGTCTTGCTCCTCGTAACAGCTCCGAAACTTCCAAAGGTAACGCCAAGAATTCCTTCAACTTCAGTAGAGAATTTGGAGCTAGTGGCCTTAGAGGCAGTTAATTGAGAGTTGTTCTTCATGGAAGTCATCTCGCTATTCTTTGATGCTTGAAAAGTTGAGATGAGAGGTAGAGATTGTCCCACTGGGAGTGCCAGAATTTGTAGACAGTAAAATTCGCATCGAGAAAACAATAATCAAGAATGGAAAGTTATGCAACAATCGTATTTATTATTTCAAAGTGCAAGTGTTACATTCTCTATGATTCCTTTGAACTCGCCTTTTCAAATATAAATTCAAGGGCTCTTGAGCTTAATCTTGAATTTGTCTTGAACTTGATCTAGGATTCAAGGGCTTTAAAGCTTGTTCTTGAATCTTTGATGAACTTGAACTTGAACTTTATCTTGATCTTGACTTTTACTTGAATTCAAGGACTTCGAGCTTGTTCTTGAATCCGATGGTCTTGATCTTGATCGTTCTTGAACTTGAATGCTTGAATTCTTAAACTTGTAGCTTATAGAGAATTTGATTACCTTCGGCCAATCAGATTTAAGTGATGTGGCCTATGAGCTTTATGGAGCGGGCTTGTCATCTTTGACACATGTCATGATCCTATTGGCTTCTTGTTTGACTTGACATGCCACATCATTTGTCACATGGCACCAAAAGAATGGGCCTCTAGGATAAGATGACATTGGACTTAGTAAATTGGGTTCATCTATTGTAGCTCAAATCAATTAATTTTGACTTTAATTAAATCCATATTTATTGGACTTGAACAATTAGCCCAATTATATTAATCCATAATTTATTTGGACTAATATATATTCATGAATTTAATACAATCCGAATCATTTTATAAATTTATATTTAACAAATTTTAAATGATTACAGTAATAACTAAGAGAATTTATAATGTTATAACTAAAGGATTAATGTGCAATAGATGTATTTCTAATAAATTTTATACTTACATAAATAAATAGGACTTTTAAATAATGTTACTATTTTTTCTTATAGTTATTAGATTTTAATTTAGTGTAGAGGCAAAATGAAAATGTTTATTCCATATTACTGAATATAAAATTTATTTTGTAATTGATAAAAATTTTAATGATTCATATATATTCACATATTTTCACTCTTGAGAAGTTTAATAATTTTGAAAAAAGTTGTTCAGAAGCATATATTTACATCACAAGAGAAATTGTTAACAAAAACAAATGAATTTAGACTACATCATGTTAACTTCATATATTGGAACATTACATACTAATGCATATATTCAGCAAAAAAATAATTATTATATCATCAAAATTATTTTCCTCAAGTACTCGAGGTTATGGAATGTACCCTCTTAGGATAGAACGATTTAGTTCCTCAGAATAGTGGTACCTCATATTCCGCTAAACTTCAAACTCACTCAACGATAATAAATCACACGAAATTTTTTAAAATGCAAGAAGAAGAGTAGGAGATTAAAAAAAATTGTGGTTGAAAAATGAGAGGAAACCCTTCTATTTATAGTCAACAAAGAGTAGTATGAACAAGTGTTTTTTGTGTCTTATCTGAAAAGTCATGACCTTTTTGAGAAGTCACAACCCTTTTGGAAAAGTCACAACATATTGAAAAAGTCACAACTCTTTGAAAAAGTCACAACTCACAGAAAAATCACAACTCTTTGAAAAAAGTCACAACTTATCGGAAAAGTCACAACTCATCGAAAAAGTGACCTTTCCTAGAAGTCACAATCCTTTGGAAAAGTTACAACTAATTGAAAAAGTCACAACTCATCAAAAAATCACAATCCTTTGGAAAAAGTCACAACTCATCGAAAAAGTCATAACTCATCAAAAAAGTCACAACCTAAGTTAGGGATATTATAGTAATTTAACATTCAAGTTAGGGGTTCATGCTTTTAAGGGTAATATAGATATAGATATAAATATAGATATAGATATGATATATGATAATCTCATCCCAAATCAGGCCATATACAAGATTATATCAAAATTTTCTTATAATAAACATGTCACTTAAGATTTTTGTTTCAAGGCTCCCTTTGGCCTCTATCTTTCATCTAAGAATTTCAAGTGACTTTAAATTAATTGTTACTCGATATAATCACCCATTTACCATTATTCTCCATTCATCTTAGTGATAGTTGACGTACACAATAAATTGGCTCATCGAAAATTAACTTATTATTTTAAACATTATAGACTTATGTGGTGCCGCGTTACATCCTTCCCCCTTAGGAAAATTAATCAATCCCCTAATGGAAATCAGATTCATAAGATTAGGTCTTAAGTATGGCCAAAATTTCAGCAATCTTATTTATAAATGGGAATACCCAGAAACTTGAAACACAGAAAAGTAAAGCCCATGCACTTTCTAGGACGATGCAATGTGTCATCAAACTTACTCAATATGAACAACATTTAAGAAAGGCATATCAAATACTTAAAATCTAAATTTATAAGGTCCACTCTACCCCTTTTCCATGAACTCGATCCGAAACTCAACTAAATCTAACCTATGTGTCTACAAGAATGTCCCAAATTATCATACAACACGATTTACAATTTAGAAGGGTCAACTTATCCTCTTCTACCTTCTCAAGCTGGCCTACCTCGAAAGGTATCTAGAATGCGAGCAATCCATTACACTAAATTCATATTGATCAAGAACAAAGACATATATATAACAACATTCATGAGAACTCACTGATGAAGCCCTTTTACATGGCACTGAAAGATCCTAGGTATGCACACCTAGTTAGACCATACGTAGGAACATATCATCTTATATTCAATTGAGTCCTAAACTAATTTCCTTGAACAGTTCTTTCCACCCTCACGCATGCTTCAGTTGAGGGATGAGATTAATAGCTTTAGCCAACTACTAGACGAACCAATCGATGAAGTGTGGCTGAGATTTTTAAAAAAGTGGCCTTGTGTCTCAATCATGGGTTATCTGATGAATTCTTTCTATATAATTTCTATTGTTCTTTGGATGCGGTCAATTAGTACGTAGCAAACAACTTAGCGGGAGGTTCTCTCATGGACCTAAATTATGTTAACTTTTGCCAGTGTTATCTTTGAGCGCATGACAAAGATAAATAGGGTATGTCATAAAAGGGACACCGAGATTTCTTTGGGTGTAGAGGTTACGGGTACGACCAATGAGATGAGGAGAAAGAGATGAACAAATAGCGAAGGTGATGATGCAAGTTGAACTTTTGGCTCTAAGCTCAAGCAATTTTACCAGGAAACTTTAGCTACCATGCATAATGTGGGAATTATGGAAGAGGAGGAATGTTATTGTGTATGGGGACACAATATCTAAAGACAAGGTAATTCATGAGATTAATTACAATCTCTAGTTAGTAGCTACAATAAGATACCCTAGTCTAAAGAACATCCTCAAAAGTTGAAGTCACATAGTTCACTATTTTAAGGAGTACACGCCAAACATTTCTTGTAAACTTGTAAAATAGATCTTCCTTTCCAAGGATGGTATAAGTGCAACACAGATAGAGCATCAAGGGGTAACCCTAGACAAAGTTCGAGATGACAAAGGAAATCTAAATTATGCATATGCTAAGACTATCCCTCATATTACAAGCATTTATGAAATGGCAAAAGCTATTTTGAAAGTTGTGTTGTCAATAATATTCTGTCAATAGTAATTGAAACAGACTCTCTTGCCATGAAGAAAATCTTGGATGGGGAATGTGAGATTCCATGGAACATCAATACAGAGGTTCACATGATCAAACATGTGCTTAGAGAAGACAATAGGTTTAACCTATAGAAGCCAGAAAAATTCTAAATGCATATAAACTTAATCTTCCTCATCTTAAATTCAACACACAAAAGACAAGAGAACCAGATTGAAGAACACAATCAAAAGCATTTACAACAGGGTTTAGTACTCATCACATTCCAAATTACTACAAGTTCCAACAAACAAATCAATAGATACTATTGGGAAAAAATACTACAATAATGATATTGGACTAAAATTGCAAAATAGTAAATAACTTATTACAAACACTGTGTCGTGGCAAGCCACTGCCTTGAGAGCATTTTCGGCCCAACTCCAATGCAAATTGTTGTAGCCGGCCGCTCCCCAAGATTCCACAGTTACTCTCAAACAAGTGCACTCATGGTTGAGAGTTAGGAGGTTGCCCAAAACCAATTGCCCAAAAAATATTCTAAGAATAAGATAAGAAGAAAAGAGGAAAAAGTTTTTCTCTTCTTTTGTTTGTGTTGGTGTGCTATTTCTTATGCTCACCAAAGCCACTTCTTATATAGGATTGCAAGAAAGGAGTTGCAAGTAGGAGAGTTTCATTTTAGAAATATATTGGCAAGGTTAATGGCATTAAAATCCATTACATCACTTTTGTTTTTTGGAACGGATGTATCATATCCTTTTGAAACATATTTTGCATTTGTTTCTTTGCATTACACTAAGTTAATAAAGTCGGAATATTCAACTAAAAATGAAGAGTAATTAAATCAACAATAGAATTAACTCAACAATCCCCCACTAATGCAAAGATAAAGAATAGGAAATAAATTTTGGACAAAAGGAAGGAACATCTACTTAAGTATCAATATCTTTTGATTTGAATTAACACATAGTGACATGGGGCAACAACTTAATACCCACAAAGTGAAGTACTCTTGAACTAAATGGATATAAATTGAGACCTCCATAACACATACTATATCCTTAAATTTTAAGCAACCTACGCTATACAAACAAAGTGTTTTTATGGTCATGCACACACACCTTGAGTCTTATGAGTGCTCTAGAAAGATGACCCAAGTCTTTCATAAAAGGCGACCATACCTTTACACTCACGTAGGTGATCACATCAAGTCTATCTCAAATAGACCATCTTATAGACCACCTTAAGGCTATAGAATCATTAATAGAAAAATAAGCTCAACCTTATAAAACATTGCCTCACGCTATAGGGATAGAAAAATGTGGTGTATATTGAGGCCTAACAGGTACACAACATTACCTCAATCAATGGGTTTTAGCCCCATCCCCATCGACCTTTCAAGGATTATTTTCCTTGTCAAGCCATTGGTTATAGGATCCACCAAATTTCTTTCGGACCTTACATATTTCAAGGAAATAACACCCATTTTCAACAATTGTTTAACTGCACCATGTCTGATGCGAATGTCTCTTTTTTCCATTGTACACACTAATTTTGGCAATTCCAATTGCTGCTTGTGAGTCACAATGAAGAGAGACTGATGAAACTTGTCTTCCCCACAATGGCATATCCGCCAAAAGATTTCTCAGCCACTCAACTTTTTGCCCTACCAACTCGAGAGCAATGAATTCTGATTCCATGGTAGAATGTGCTATACGAGTCTATTTGGAAGACTGCCACGAAATAGCACCTGCACTCAAAGTAAACACATAGCCACTAGTAGAACTAACTTCATCATTGTCAGTTACCCAATTTTCATCACAAAACCCTTCTAAAACAACAGGAAATTCATTAAAATGCAAACACCAATTCATAGTGCCTCTTAAATACCTTAGCAACCGATGAAGAGCATTCCAATGTTCACTGTTGGATTATGAGTATATCTACTCAATCTACTAACAACATAAGCTATATCAGGCCGAGTTTAGTTCATGAGAAACATTACATTCCAAATTATTTTAGCGTATTCAGTTTGAAAAATACTAAATTTTTTATTCTTCCTCAAGTGTATGCTAGAATCATAAGGAGTTCTCACTGAAACTACATAAAAAAAATCAAACTTTTTCAACATCTTTTCAATGTAATGAGATTGACACAAAGAGAAACCATTAGCAGTTCTTTTGATTTTAACTCCCAAAATCACATCTGCTTCTCCAAGATCTTTCATTTCAAACTTAGAAGATAAAAAGCTCTTAGTCTCATTAATGACATTCACATTAGGGCCAAAGATTAACATGTCATCTACATATAAACATATAATCACACAATCTGAACCTATCATCTTAGAATAAACACATGTATCAGATGAATTTACAACAAAGTCATTATCTGTTAATGTGAGATTAAATTTTTCATACCATTGCTTAGGTGCTTCTTTTAGTCCATACAAGGACTTTCTCAATTTGCATATTTTATCCTCTTGTCCTGGAATCACAAACCCTTCAGGTTGAGTCATATAGATCTCTTCCTCTAAATCACCATTTAGAAATGTTGTTTTGACATCCATTTGATGTACCACTATGAATAGCGGCTAAAGCAATAAGAGTTCTAATGGTCGCTATTTTAGTCACAGGAGAATAAGTATCAAAGTAATCAACACCTTTCTTTTGGTTAAACTCCTGATCACAAGTCTAGCCTTATATTTATCAATTGTACCATCAGGTCTTAATTTCTTCTTAAATATCCATTTGCTACTTAAAGGCTTACAACCTTTAGGTAAATCATATAAGTCCCAAGTGTGATTAGAAACTATAGAGTCTAATTCACTTTTAATAGCCTCTTTCCAAAATATAACATCTATTGATCTCATTGCTTCATCATAAGTCTTAGGGTCTTCTTCTATTAAATAGATAGACAGTAATTCATCATTTAAAATATTTATATCAAAATTTTCAGTTAAGAAAGTAGTGATAAAATCAGGACCAAAATTTGTCTCAATTCTACATCTCTTACTCCTTCTAAGTTCATTTTCATGCTCATTAGAAATAACATTAGAAGAAGGCACAACATGAGAATTAATAGACATAGATGTAGAAGCATTATTTTGCACATTACTCAGCACATTATTTTTCAAAGGAAAAATATGCTCAAAAAATTATGCATCTCTAGATTCACAAATAGAATGATCATTTAGAGACATAAATCTATATGCAACACTATTTTGAGCATAACCAATAAAGACAGTATCAGAAGTCTTAGAACCAACATTTACTCGTTTAAAATCAGGTAAACCAACCTTAGCCAAACACCCCTACACTTTTAGAAATTTCAAGTTAGGAGCAAACCCTTTCCACAACTCATATGAGGTCTTGTCTAACTTCTTATGATGGACTCTATTAAGAATATAGCATGCAGACAAGACTGCTTCTCCCCACATATTGTCAGATAGACCAGAGCTTAAAAGCATAGAATTCATCATATCTTTAAGGGTTCTATTTTTTTGTTCGGCTACACCATTTTGTTGGGGAGTATAGGGAGCACTGACCTTATGTATAATACCATTTTTCTCATAAAAATCTTCTAGAGTTTTAGTACTATATTCACCACCCCAATCAGATCTAAATCTCTTGATTTTTTTGTCTAATTGATTTTCCACTTCTATTTTGAATTTCAAAACATGCTTTCAGCTTCATCTTTAGACTTAAGAAGATATACCTTAGTGTATCTAGAAAAGTCATCAACAAAAGCAATATAATACTTTTTTCCACCTCTGCTAACAGTGTTCTTGAAATATGCTAAATTTGAATGTATTAGTTCAAGTAATTTGGTCTTTCTACTAAAAACAGATTTGAAAGGTTTATTGGCATGCTTTGCTTCTACACATAGGACATTTAGAATAATCATCAGTTTTTATCATAGGAATTAATTTCATTTTTCTAAGTCTGTTTATAGAAACAATATTAACATGACCTAGTCTACCATGCCACAAATCAATAGACTCAACAATATAAGCAGAATTTGAAATACTTGCATTATTGACAATCTCTTGAACAATGTTCGGTACAAATAAGCATCCACTAAGATATCCCTTCCCAACAAAGTCTCCTCTACAAGAAATAATTATTTTATCAACTTCAAAAACAAGTTTAAGGCCTACTTTGTTGAGAAGTGCTCCGGAAACTAAGTTTCTACGGAGGGAGGGAACTTACAAAACATTGTTTAAGGATAAAGTTCTTCCAGAAGTTAATTTAAGTAAACCTTTTCATTTACCCATAACTCCAGCAATAGTGGAGTTACCCATGTAAACACACTCTCCATCAGTGGACTCCACAAAGTCATGGAATAAATTCTTATTAGCACAAAAATGCCTTGAAGTGCCTATGTCTAGCACCCAGTTAGTTTTGTTGCCACCAGATTTGCCTCAACGGCTACAACAACAATCACTTCATTACAGCAAGATGAACTTGGACATCATTTTGTTCTTCCTGCTCTAAGTCCTGCCCTTTTCTTTGATAGCACTTGGCAGCCCTGTGACCAAGTTTTCCACAAACAAAACAAGGACCCTTAGATTTTTGAATTTGGTTCTCCGGCTTGTTGAATTGATTTTTCTTCTTCATATGTTCCTTTTACAAGACTTTCTTCTGTTTGCCTTTGAACCTGTCTTTCACAACAAAGATTCAACAAGATTAACTTTAGAAGAATTAAGAGAAAGTTCTTCAATCTTATCTTTTAGATGATTCGCCTCTTCAGTCTTCATATGACTAATAAGTTCTTGGAGAGTTAAATTATTTTTCTTATGTTTTAATTGATTTCTATAATCACTCCAAGATGGTGGGAATTTTTCAAGCAGAACATTAGCCTGAAATATCTCACACATCTTCATGTCTTCGTTGAGAACATCAGTAGTCAAGTTCTCATATTCGTGAACTTGTTCCATTATTGGCTTATTATCAACCATTTGGAATTTAATCCATTGACCGATAACATATTTTTTCTTCACTGCATCATCAGCACCATATTTCTTTTCCAAACTATCCCATATTTCTTTGGCAGATTTATAAGTAACAAATAAATCAAATAAATGATTAGTCATATGATTTAGCAAGTGTCCTCTCACAGTTCTGTTATCCTTTGCAAACTTCTTTTTAGCAACATCATCAACCATAACATTGCTAGAATCAATAGTAGTATTAGGACCATTCATAGAAGGTTTGTTAAATAAAACATCATCAACTTCTAAGATCAGTGTTTAAAATTATTTCCATCCAAAGGCTCACGTTTTGACAAATCAGAAAAAGTTTTGTTCAAAGAAATAGCCATTTATCAATATTGTATGTTAGTGAAATCGCTTTCAAATTGTTGGAAAAAATACTACAATATTGATATTGGACTAAAATTGCAAAATAGTAAACAACTTATTACAAACATTGTGTCGTGGCAAGCCACTGCCTTGGAAGTGATTTCGGCCCGACTCCGGTGCAAATCGTTGTAGTTGGTCGCTCCCCAAGGCTCCACAGTTACTCTCAAACACGTGCAATCATGACTGAGAGTTTGGAGGTTGCCCAAAAAATATTCTAAGAATAAGATAAAAAGAAAAGAGGAAAAAGTTTTTCTCTTCTTTTGTTTGTGTTGGTGTGTTATTTCTTATGCTCACCAAAGCCACTTCTTATATAGGATTGCAAGAAAGGAGTTGCAAGTAGGAGAGTTTAATTTTAGAAACATATTGGCAAGGTTAATGGCATTAAAGGCCATTACATCACTTTTGTTATTTTGGAACGGATGTATCATATCCTTTTGAAATGTATTTTGCATTTGTGTATTTGCATTACACTTAGTTAATAAAGTCAGAATAATCAACTCAAAAATATAGAGTAACTAAATCAACAATAGAATTAACTCAACAGATACTAACTGAATCAATTTTCTCACCATTTTTAAGTTACTTCGAGGTATTATCTATAGTTATTGACTTATTGTTCTATACAACTACATTAACTTCCTTGGAGGTGCAGAGGTGTTTGGATTGGATTGAATAAAAGTTGGTCAAACTTACTTTTAAGTCAGTTTTTTACTTCTGAAGGTGTTTGACAAATAAAAAAAAATCTTAAAATAAGTCAAAAATAACTTACAACAAGTTAGAAAGTGTTTGATAAAATTAAAAATAACTTAAAATAAGTTTAAAATGACTTAAATTTAAAACCAAAAGTAGTTCTCCTCCTACCTTTTTATTTTTTTGAATTAACATTCATTTAATTTTAATTTTAATTTTTTAACTTAGAGGGTATTTGGATTGACTTAAAAGTTGGTAAACCTACTTTTAAGTTAGTTTTTGACTTCTGGAAGTGTTTGACAAATATAAAAATGACTTAAAATAAGTTAAAAAGTGTTTGACTAGGTTAAAAATAACTTAAAATAAGAGGGTTCTACCATTTTAAAAAACATTAAACGTATAATAGCTTTAGTAAAATTTTTTTATATATATAAGTGATATAGCAACACACGAGACACTATAAAAAGAATTATATTTTCAACATATATAAAAAAATTCTAAAAAAATTATTCATGCTAATTAGCACAACTTGAAAATAAGACAAATCTTCTTTCAAATTTTAACTATTAAGTAAAAGTTGTGTTCAACAAAATTATGAAAAAAATTATGATAAAAAATGTATATATTTTAATTAAGAGAAAATATATCAAATCACATTTGAACTTGATATATCTAAACTTTTTTTTTGGTTAACTAGCATATTTCATTCAAAACCAAATTGTCCAATACAAAACAAGTAGTAATAGACCAATTGCTTACTCATCAACGCTCCTACTCTTCTAATCTATAATGAACTATACAATCAAACTATATACGGATTAGTGAGATCTACTACAAAACTGGCCACTATTTATGGATAGACAGGAAGGTGTTGCAATGCACACTGCTATGTTGCTCTAGTTTGTCCCTTAATATGCATATGCATCACAATTTTCTTTAATACGTTCTCAGCTTTCACCTTGCCATGCCATGTTGAAATCTGATTCTATTCCGGTCCCTCCAGATGATATACACCAGCATTCCAAAAACACTACACATTATTTCAGCTCGTCCCGACTTCTTTTTGGCCATTTGACATACTCATCGCACTTTTGTCTACCAATCTTGAATGACTCTATGATAGCCCAGCCATATACACAGTCTTCTCCACCAGTCCTTGGTAATCTGACAATTAAAGTACAAGTGACTAAAAGTTTCATCTGTCAATCCACGATAAGCACATTCACGAGGAACTTGGATCCCAAACTTTACAAGTCTGTCCACAATTGCTAGTCTTTTGTGTATCGCTAGCCATATAATAAATTTAAATCTTGGATGAATAGTAGGATGTAATGTTATACCCTTCCAATGGATTTTAGGATACTGCGCATCAATCCTTTATACATCATATGTGTGGAATATTTCTCTCCAATTTGGGTTATTGCAAAAGCATTGTTCAAAGCACCATGACTTAGCCAGTTTCTAGCTGACAGGATCTTCCTCACAACCCAAGAAGAACTCTTAGGTATTTGGAATATTTCAATGTGCTGCCTTCTTATAAAATAAGTGTGTACCCACCGGATCTATAAACATTCTTTGCTCCAAGCTATGTTCCACAATTGTTTCAGTATTGTTGCTCTGTTCCAAAGGCACAAGTCCATGATATTAAGGCCCCCAGCTGCATGAGGCTTACATATAGTCTCCCAAGCCACTAATGCTTTCTTGGATACAGTTACAGATCTAGTCCACAAAAATGTTCTATGTACAGATTTGCTCTATGCTCTTCATAACTTTCTTGGGAATTAAGAAAATATGAGACCAATAGGCTTGTACCCCAAATAAAACTGATTTGATCAATTGCACCCTCCTAGCATATGAAAGTAACTTTGCAAACCAACATGTTACCTATGCAGTAATTTTCTCTATTAGGAGTAAGAACTGATTAACACTAAGTTTTTTGGATGCTAGAGGGACTCCCAGGTATCTGAAGGGTAGTACACCTGCAACATATCCAAGTTCTTTTAGCAGTTCTTCTTTGGTGTGGTCAGCAACTCCAACTATATACAATGAACTCTTCTCCAAATTTGCCTGCAAACCTGAAGCCTTAGAGAATCTCAGGAAAGCTTCATTCAACAATTTAACAGGGATAAGGTCTGCCCTACAATACATCAATAAATCATCTGCCAAGCATATATGAACACTGTTCAATTTCCTGCATCTTGGATGAAAATTGAAGTTGCCATTCATGCTCAGTTGGTTAAGCTCTCTTCCCAAATACTCCATAGCTAAAACAAAGAGGTATGGGGACATAAGATCCCCTTGTCTAATACCTCTTTTAGCTTTAAAATGCGTAGTCAAACCCCCATTAAGTATCAAGGAGTAGGATACTGTAGAAACACAAGTCATGATCCATTGTATAAATTTCGCAGGAAATCTCATGTCAATGAGCAGCTTCTTTAGAAAACTCCACTCTAATGTGTCATAAGCTTTTCTTAAATCAACTTTAAGAACACACCTAGGTGATATCCATTTCCTAGAATAACATTTGAATATCTCATGACATACTTAAGTAATTTAACTACGTGAGTGTTTATTTACCCTCTTTAACATTTTTCAAGTGAATTCAATATCACTTTCAAATTATAATACCACTCTCACCCGTCATGTCATAGTCATGTAAGCACCATGTCATTAATTTTTTTTAATTTCTTTCTGCTTATTCACCAATTTATCCTTTTCTTTAAATATTTTTTTCGGACTTATACTCTAATTAATTAATTTCTAAGATTATGTGGGCTCATTTATTTAACAAAGAGCTTCATCATCAGCCCCAAATTGGAGGTAAATTCTTTCAACAATGGAAGTAAAAAATTAAAGCTAAATATTTTCAACAATGCCAACTGAAATTGAAGTTAATTTCTTTCAATAATGGTGTATTTAGCTATAGCCTCAAGCTTCACATCTTTTATCAATAAGGTTTATGCCTAAATCACAAGTAAAATTTTGATGCTTACATTTTATAAATATTAACTTTCTTGAATTTTAAGGCTGTTTTTTTGAGTTTCTAATCTTCATTCCATTGGTGAGATTGAAGTTGTAAGAACATTAATTGGAAATTTGGATCTATGAATATGTCCTCACACTGGGTATTGTGAAATTGTTGTGACTATTGAGTATTGTGAAATCAATTATTTAAGAATATGTTTTCCTCATCACTCCATTCTTCTCCATTATTATTTTTATTAGTGGTGGATGTTGTGGAATTAATGGTTGTAACAATGATATTAGTGTTGGATTATGTGAAATCAATGTCAACAATAATAAAGTAATGAGGAATAGAATAGTGAATTGCTAAAGGGCCGGTGGAATGAAAGTAATGGATGGAACTGGGATGTCTACGGAAAAAGGTTGAAGGAGGAGGTGGGGAAGACAACAAAATAAAGAAAAAAAGTATTAAAATTTTATTAAAAGAATGGGATCCACAAATTTCATTATCTCTAAATAAGAAAATTCACATTTTAAAATAAAAGTTAATATATCATAATAAAAATTAAAAATATTATTATATGTTAGCCAATAAAAAAATGACATGTGTATAATCTTATAATTCAATTCTTCTTTTTTCCTTCACACGCTTTTAGAAGAGTAAGTTCACTCTCCATGTCACGTCATATAGTTAAACTGCTAAAATTATTAAAGGGATTAAATAAACATCATGTAGTTAAAATGCTAAAGTAAAATTTTGTTGCCAAGTAAGGTTGATTTGATGTATTTTCTTTTTATTAATAGCATAATATTATTGGACCGGACGAGCTATTTTTTACTAGTATGTATATGAAGAACATAAGGTTTTATTAAAATTTTAGAATAAAGTTAATTATCTAAAACTAAAAACTTATATTAGACAAGTAAGAGACATTATATATATATATATAAAATCTTTTGGAAATATATTCCTCAACAAAGATATATTCTTAACTAATATTATAAAAAAATTAATTATGTTTTTCAAATTAGTATATATTAATTAAATTAACAATAAAAACTAAAAGTACTAGATTTCTATGAAAAACATAAAATACATGTTTAAAAAAATATTAATATTATAAATATAATGTCGTTAATTATGAAAATATTTATTAAAAAGATAATCTAACAAGTCTAACTAAAAAATAAATGGCCTGCAATGTGAATATCAAGTCAATACTACTAAAACAAATGAAATTGAAAATATAACATAAGTTCTAAATTTGCAAAGAAATGTAATGTAATCTTTTATGTCAAATTTCAACATAACATACATAAATATATAAAAGAAAAGAAAACATAAATCTATAACCTTATTTAACAATGAATTTTCTTTCGATTTAAAATTAGAATACTAAAAAATAATGCTAATAAAAAAACATAGAATACATAAATAAACTAGATAATACAAAAAATTGCATAAACTCACAAGTCGGTAAAGGTTGAGAATGAGAAAGAAATGGGATATAAATAATCTAAAATAAAATATATTTTTAGAATAATAAAAATAAAAAAGAATTTAAAATAATAGAACTAAAAAAAATTAAAACAAAAAAAAATTAAAATACTAATCAGTTTGTGATTACACTATTTAAATTACCAACAATTCACAGCCGATGATCCCTTTCAACTACATCTAATTACCTACTAACCAAGTAATTACATGACCAATTAAATATGTCAGTTTGTGAAATTACACCCAATTATACCAAATGTAATTAACAAAGTGACTTTCCAAACATGCTCGTGGTAAAATCAATCCTCCACATGCCTTTTAATAAGAAAAAACGAAAAGAAAATAATGAAAAGAAAGAAAGAGTGACGAGAGGGAGTTGCTTGGATAAAGCAATCCTCACTTCCAACCTTTTCAATCCGAAGGTTACGAAGAGAGTAAAAAGGGTGGGAGTCAACTTGCGAGCTTGAGTCAGATAAAAGAGAAAAAGAAAACTATTTGTATCACTATTACGGGTAGTTTGGTAGAGTGTATTAGCAAAAATAATGTATGCATTAATTATAGGAAAAATTACAGAAATCTCACATTTTAGTTTACTTATTACCATTATCCCCTATAAGTTTTACAAATCTCCAAAATTCCTCATTTTCGCGCATCAGATTAGTGTATCATGTATAAAATGTACATCAGATTAGTGTATTATGTATAAAATGTAATGTATCTTACTTAACGATTAATGTATATCGCGCATCCGATTAATGTATCATCGCTTATATTATTGTATCCGTTTGAGAGATTTCTGTAATTATAAACTTTTAAGGGATAGATTGTAATTTTGCCTTAAAAGTATGTGATTTCTGTAATTTGCCCTCAATTATATGTATTAGTAATCTGTTATTTGGTGCATTTTTTCATGCTATGTATAACTAATGATTGCATTAGTTATACACTATATTGTGTATTGAGAAGTGTATTACTAATACCATGAATTTCTAGGTATTAGTAATGCAAATGATTTAATACATGCATTAATATGGTTAAAGACTCAATTACCCCTCAAAAGTACGTTTACATCTTTTTCACCATAGTTGTGAAGGATATTTTTGTAAATAAATATTTTTATACAATGCATACTATTTTTAATACACCAAACCAAACAATGCATACGAAATAATCTATGCATAACTAATAGGGAAAATTGTATATAATAACAAACTATTAATTCAAATTAAATGCTATAAATATAGTTTGATTTAATTGTACCTCATAGCAAACTGTTGCTATTTCACCTCTCTCCTGGTGAATCTCGCTCGCCACTCTCATTCTCTCCCTCGCTTCTCTCGTTTTTTATACAAATGCAAGTGTATAAAGTGTGTTTGTATTTGTATAAAGCGAGAGAAAATTGTATATATACATATATTTTCGTTCCCCTCTCCCAGATCTCGCTCTCTCACTCGCCTCTCTCACTTTATACAAAAAACACAAATTGTATAAAATGCGTTTGTGTTTGTATAATGCGAGAGAAAATTGTATATATACATATATTTTCGTTCCCCTCTCTCCCCTCTCCCAGATCTCACTCGCCACTCTCCCAGATCTCGTTCTCTCACTCGCCTCTCTCACTTTATACAAAAACGCAAATGTCAAAAATGCATGAAAATTGTATATATACATATATTTTCGTTCCCCTCTCTCCCCTCTCCCAGATCTCGCTCGCCACTCTCCCAGATCTCGCTCGCTCACTTGCCTCTCTCACTTTATACAATTGATCTATTTGTATATGTATACCAAAATAGATTATACAACTGCTTTTTTTTGTATATGTATAGCGAAATATACATATTTATGTTTGCTATGAAGCGCAATTATGCAAACTTTGTTATAAATATGAATTTTGTATTTACTATATGTGAAAGTTGCTCTAACTAATACAAGTATAACTAATACATGCATTACTAATACACTCTATTGATATTATTTTTATACACTCTACCAAACAACCCCTTATTGTTATTATTATTATTATTATTATTATATACATATGAGAACCAATACAAGTATATTCTAATTTGACCTTTTGATAAGTTTGTCAAAGAGTATGCAATTTGACCTTTTGGTGGTGGGGCGGCTTTGAGAAATAGCAATGCAGAGTCGAATCTTCCCAGTGAATCCCTCTTACACACTGACACAACCTCATTCTCCCTCTCTTCGCCTTTCCATCACGATGAGTTCCTTCTCCCCTAAAGTTTCAACTGTTTCCATACCATATACCCAACTAAAGGTGACCTTTTCATTCATGGAGTTTCCTTTCAAAATACAATAACTATAACCAAAATATGATACTGATGTTCTTCGTTTTTGCAATTCAATTTTGTCAAATATGCTTATTTTTGTCACTTGATTGTGGATCAAATAGGACAAAAATGCTGATTTATCGGCAAAAATAGAACAAGGTTTTGGCCCAAATGGTCTTGGAATTCTATCCATATCCGAGGTAACTTTTCACCGCTCCAATATATTACTAGTATTCACTTCTTCTACATACTGCCTCAAACTTACTTTTCTTCTGCTATTGTGAAGTTTTCTGATTCACTTCGAAAATATTCGAATTTGACTATAGTAAAATACTTGATGGATTTCTTCATTGGTTTGAATTTCAATTGTTTGTTCTTTTGTGCAAGTGTTTACAGAAATTAAGTAATGTGTTTGTCCTTCAGTATCTTTTAAATTCATATCTATATACATACCCAGTACCAGTGGTGGAGCCAGGATTTTCGATAAGAGGGTTCAAAATCTGAAGAAGTGAACACATGAACTAGTCGAAGGGGGTTCGACATCTATTATATATACCTAAAAAATAATTTTAATCATGTATATATAGTAATATTTTCCGCCGAAGGGGGTTCGGATGACCCCCTAAGAACATGCTGGCTCCGCCCCTGCCCAGTACCCACACACATTCTTATGGGTGATAAAATCATTTGTCTTGACATGTTGTCAGCAAATATATATATATATATATATTGACAAGAAGGAGTTGCTCGGATGGTAAGCAGCCCTACCTTCCAATTCGAAGGTTGTGAGTTCGAGTCACCAATGGAGCAAAAAGGATGAGATTTCCTAGGGAGGGGCTATCAGCAAATACTTCAAGTTCTTTGTTAGTGTGGGAGCTGTTCGGTCCCTAAATTGAAAACTCAAACCCTTAAAAGGTTTGTTAACATATGTATATTGTCAAACATGATGCATCTGGTGCTATTTTTGCATCAAAAGGGAAAGGATAAACTAACTAGTTGGTAAACATAAGAGAGTTAATATCAGAAACATAATTAGCACGTAAAGAGGGATCCAGCCTAACCAACTCAAGATCTAGACAGATTCAAAATCTGCATATCGTAAGATCTGGACATCTTGTAGAAGTTGGTTGAAGTCTCATAAAAGCCCAGTCTTGGAGTTTTTGAAGAGTATTGATTATAGAAGTGCGTATTGTATCTGTTTCATGTTCACGACATGAATGTGAATTTACTTTTCTTCATACCTCTTTTGTTTTTACTATATTCTCTAGGTTCCTGGTTATTCACTGTGGCGACGGAATCTTCTCCACCTTGGTCCCAGGTACAAAATTCAGACATCAAATATTATCTTTATATCAAAGATAGGTAGACGCATGAAATTGTATGTGTATAGGAAAATATTAGTGAACTGTTCATATAATCAGTGTCTCTTCTTCAAAAGGTTAGCCAACCTTCCTGAAGATGTGAAAAGGGAGCTTGAAGACCCTAATAGCAGGTGAGCCATAATCTAATGCTTTATTTTTGTTTCTTTGATCTTGAATATCACCAGCTTTTTGCAATCTATTTAGAACTCCAACCATATCTTTTTAAAAAAAGAATATGGTTATGCAGTTATGCTTATGTACGTCCATGTATTCTCTTTGACCCACATCTTCAACAACTTTTGGCAATGATGTTTAGGTACAACTTTGGATGGAGTCATGGAAAAGAAAAGCTCGAATCCGGAAAGCTAGGTAGGAGTTTGCCTACTAAAATTTGACTGTTTTGTTGTTTCATTCAGCAAATAGTCTAGCACACTAGATTACTCAAACAAACAAGGTGTGATTTCTAATGAAGATGAACTCATCATTTAGTCAAAGACTATAAAGGGGTCATTTGGTAGAGTTTATAAGAATAATGTTGTATAAGGTGGATTATTAGTAATGCTGGTATTAGTTATGCGGACATTATTTCGTATAACATCGTTTGGTTTGATGCATTAGAAATAACAAATCTTTCATAACTTCTATGAAAAATGTTTGTTTACCAAAATACCCCCCACACTATTTAGCTTTGGAAAATGGGAAATGTCTCAGAGAGGGATTTGAGGGATAGTTAATGCATTAATCAATCTAATGCATTTGTTGAAACCCTTTGTATTACTAATACATGAAAATCCATGGTATTAGTAATACACACCTCAATACGCAATAGAGTGTACATAGGCTAAAACTATGTACCAAACAAGATACTAATAATACACAAAGCTAATGCATGCATTTTTTTTCTAATACACTCAACCAAATGACCCCTATAACTAGAAAAATGCCAAGTATAGGTTGGTGTTTTAAGTGCAATATGCAATTCAAGCATGCTTTAGTAAAGAAAGGGGCTGGTGAAAAATATAAATAATATCATGTGAAGAAAACACAATTACATAGATATAAATAAAATCATATGGACCAAGAAAGAAAAAGATGAAATTAAGTGAAATATATGGAGTTTACCATGTTAATCATATTCAAATCATTTTGAAATTGTTATTAGTACAATATTAAGTTTCTATTTGGATTAGCTTGTACTAAATCTTATATTATATTCCTAATTACTAACATGCTAATCTTAATTGTCCATGTTGCTTTTACCAACTTTATTTATTTTTCGGTGTTGGCCTTAAAACATGGAACTAATGGCAATTGAGGCACATACTTTGATGTTTGAACTAGAGTACTACCTTTGCGAGGAGAAGCATCCAACCTTCACTGCACCTAGCTTCTGGACTTTAGTGTGCCTCAAGTGATCCTTTAACGACATTGGAACTTAAAAAGATCCACAAAATTCAGCAGTTTAAATTATAATATCAACTGAATCCATAATGGGAATGATTGGTAAAACTGATAGCTAAAGCTACTTGTAGATGTCCTCCTCTCGATGATGTTATTATATAACCCTCTGGTTCTATGTTCCCCTCGACTAGGAGGTCTCGCAAATCATTCAAAAGGACATATGAAAAGCCTTCACCTACGATGGGCTATAGGAGACCGATACTAGCTTTCAAAATCCGGATGAAATGGATTGCTAAGTTGTTTTATGGTCAAACTAGAAGTACCCATGTCACTGAATAACCCCTAATAACAATGAGTATCATCTAACAAGTGACAAGTAACTTATCAAACTAAAAAGAGACTGGAGGTGTAGGAAGGCAATTAGAGAATTTGGTATGACAATGCTTAACCAATGATCACAAACTGTTGTTCCAACACAGTGGACATGCCAGAAATTTTGGTATGATTCTACCAGGTCACCATTCCATGAGCAGTTTGATTGAAAGTTATCAGAAAATGTGAGAACAGTGCAATTTTGCACTTTATTCTCTATATTTTCGTAGTTCTCATGTAAGTTGTAACCTTTGATGTCGTTGGTGTTCAAAGTAAAATGGAGCATTCTCTGAATATTTGTTTGACCACAAAGTTAAGAAACTCATAAATTCGTCTTTTGTTGCTGGTGGGAGGTGGTAGGTATCTCGTGGAATTAGTCTAGATGCACAAAAGTTGGCCCAGACACCACGGTCCTAAAAAAGGAACTCATAAATTCGTCTTACTTATTCAAGTTGCCATATGAGTGTAATTGTTAATTTTGGATTTAGATTAAAAGAACACGGGATTAACAAGTCAATTGGGACAAAGAAGTTTGAATAAACTATTGCTGCACAATGGTTGCATTTAGGGTGCTGCAAATTTGTTGTGATACATCTAGAAAAAGTTACCCACCCTCATTGATTACAAAGAGATTGCTGCACAAAGTAAAATAGAGCATTCTCTGCATATTTGTTTGAACACAATGTCAAGAAACTCAAAAGTTTACTTATTCAAGTTTCTTAACTTTGTGTTCAAACAAATATGCAGAGAATGCAAATTGCTGGAGAAGTGACAATTACTAATAAGCTATTTGTCTACCATAACATTAATATCTCTTTATTGTATATTATGTGTGCAAATATCTTGGTTTCACTTATTTAACTTTTCCTCAAACATGCAAATTGCTGTCGTTTAAATATATCATTCTGACGAATTTAAAATGTGTCATGGATTTGCCTGTGCAGATTTGCTGAAAGGATCTTTCTATGCAAATCCAATATTAGATGTACCTACGACAGAGCAATCCCTCATTGAACGGTAAGTTTTTCACTGCTTCATTCGTAAAGAACTGAGTGAATATAGTGTAGAGTTGAGAGCTGAAGTGAAGTCTAAGTCACACTACTTAGGAAAAGAAAGATGAGATGTAGTTGCTATTCTCTCTGTTTCACTTTATTTGTCATAGTTTGACTTGGCGTAAAGTTTAATAAAAAAATGAAGACTTTTGAAACTTGTGCTTAAATATGCCATGCCATTCGTGTGGCTATAGAACTTTTGAAATTCGTAGTCTTTATACATGTCATAGCATTTGTATGGCTATAAAAGCTTCTCATTAAGAAAATATAGGAGTATGTCATTCTTTTTGGAATAGACTAATAAGGAAAAAGTGTCAAATAAAGTGGAATGGAGGGACTACTTTTTATGCTTTTACTTTTGAATTAAGATAAACTGCACATGCATGCTTAATTTTCATGCAGCTAAATTTTAGTTGTGTTGAAGGTATCCATCATATTGTGGGTCAAATATATGGCCTCATAAGGCTCTGCCAGAACTTGAAACAGGTAGATACTAACACAATTTTTGTCTTATTTTTTGTTAGTTGGTGGGTTAAAGCTTGTTCATAACTCTGATCAGATACCAAGTAGATGTTTTGTCCTATAATGTCCTGGTATCAATAAGAAATTTGATTACAGGGGAAGCTTGTGAATGCTACAAGTTATCTTTATTATACTTAGAAGGAAGAAAAAATATTATTGTACAAGTGGAGAAGTGGATTCTATGCAAACTGTTATGGTTATGTAGCATTTGGTAAGCAATTTTGTCCTTTTAGGAAGGGAAATTATTTGGGATAGCATGAAAGATAAGTCATCATGCAACGTAGCCGCTAATACTTGTTTGGATTTTTCATTTAGACATCTGAACTAAGGGTTGTACCTATTTAGTACCTGAACCCAAGCCAAAATATGTCTATTAGACATAATTCGTTGATGTGGGACTACGCTTGTAACATTAAGCGTGTGATACACTTTTTTTTCCCACTTCTTCCCCTTCTATCTCTTACCACCATTTGCACCGCCATCCTTGACACCCTATTGGCACCACCACCTCCCCTTCTCCTCTCTCCCCGCCGCGATTGTCACTGCCATCCTCCATTACTGGCACCACAACTTTCCCTTCTCCTATTCCTTCTCTCTACATGCCGCCAGCCCGCCACTGTCACCACCATCCTCAACACCACTCACTACCAGGATCTTCAAGATTCATTTGAAGAGCTTCTGGCATAGGAGCTTGTCACGTGCTAATACAACAACTTATCACATGCTAATGCAACCACTTATCATATGATGATGAAACGAACTTATCACCTTATATTAGTTGTCAACCTTACAACAACATAACCAGTGTAATCCCACAAGTGAGGTTTGGGAAGGATGGTGTGTCCCTACCTTGTGAAAGCAGAGGCTGTTTCTGATAGACCCTTGGCTCAAGTAAAGCATATAAAATCAGTAGGATAGGAAATACAATACATATAATTGTGAAATTAATGGAGAAAAGACATTTGTTCTAGCCTTAGTGGATAGAGTTACGTAGTACATCTTGGTAGACGAAATTAGTTGAGGTGAGTGCAAGTTGGCTCGGACATCAAGGTCATTAAAAAAATAATGAAGAAAAGAAATAAGTAGCAAAAATCAATACTCTCCCTGTCCCATTTTATGTGTCACCGTTTGACTTGACACGGTATTTAAGAATAAAAGGAAAAGTCTTAAAACTAGTGATCTAAAATAATCCTTAGATATTTGTGTAGTTGTAAATAATTTCATTAAGGGTAAAAGATAAAAGGAAAATCTTAAAGTTTAGTTGTTTCTAATTATAGTAAGGTGACATTCTTTTTGGGACGGACTAAAAAAGGAAAGGGTGTCACATAAAATGGCATAGAGGGAGTAGTACAATAACAAAAAACGGAAACATGTAATAATAAAATCTAAGCATTAGATAGTAGGGAATCTAAAAATGCTATTGATAGGGGAAAGTAGACAATGCTCGACTTGCTACTAACCTTCTACCCTAATCATTGACCTCTGTATCTTCCTATCTAGGGTTTTCTCCTTGGTATATAACAGGTGTGCTATGTCCTGTCTAGTCTCTTCTCTCCAATACTTTTTTGGCCTACCTCTACTTGTCCTAAGATCTACCATAGCCAACCTCTCACACCTCTTCACTTCGTCATTGGATACCGATGCACCTCCTCTTCATATTAGTTGTCAACCTTATCTAGATAATATTAGTTGTCAATGTTATCTAGATAATAATAGTTGTCCTTATCATGTAGTAAGTTTTAGTCCCACATCGGTAGGTAACTTTTTATTCTTAGATTTTGTAAGCCTATACAAAGGCTTCTGGTTGCTGATTAGAGTTATGTAGGGATTAGTTATGCAGAGATTAATTATGCAGGATTAGTTATGCTAGAATTAGTTATAGAGGAATAAGTAATGCGGGGATTAGTTATGCAAAGATTACAATGCATGAATTACTACTTTGGATGTTTGGTTTGTTGTATTAGAAATTTATATACATTATATACTTTTTAAAATAAAATATTTGTTTACAATGCATGATAAATTTTCTGAACTTCAAAAATGAGGCAAGGTAAGGTATATAGTTGGCATATGATGCACTACAATCAAATCCATAAACTTAAGTATGGCGTGATAGAGGGTAAATTTGTCATTTTAATTGTTTTATCCATGTATTAGATATTTCATCTTCTATCCAATATAAAATAATACATAAATCAACTTATAACTTATACATGTTTTATGTGTGTGGGATTGTAAAATGATAATCAAACATCATACTTGGAATGCTGAATTTTGTACAAAACAACTAATGCTACCAAACATGGTATTAGCTATGCTAGTTGTATAGCCAGCAACCCCATAATGTACACATCTTGAATTTGAGTAAATCTTTTATATAAAGCTTTGAGCTTTAGTTTGCTTCTTTTAAGATAGTGTATTTCCTCTTAAGGCCTCATTTGTTTCCGTTAAGATTAAGACGTCTGAATCTGAATAAGCATCTGAATATTAAGATGTGCATTAAGATCTACATGACTAGATTTGAATATACATCTGAATATAAAGATGTGGTCTCTAGATGTGAAACACTGAATGATTAAGACGGTTTGTTTTCGATATTTGAATATGCATATCAAATTAAATATTATAAAAAATTTATTTCGTCAAAATAATATTAATTTTTAATAAAAAATAATAATTTAAATGTTTATATTTGATTAAAAAAATTAAATTATATGATATGCTAATAAAAATTATATTTCAATATAAAAATTATTATAACATGATTTTTTAAAAAGAATTCAACAAACATCTTTTAATAAAATAAATTATCAAACTAATCAATCAATAATAAAGAAGGTTTCACATTATCAACGCCTAACATATATTCTAGCTAATTAGAAAAGTTAAAGAATTCCTATTGTTTTCGATGACCTTAATTCAATTCTCTAACTTGTGAACCTGTAGCATCATCCATGCTTTTTATAGCTGATAATTTCACAAAATATACTAATAGTTGTATTGTATAATGGTTCTTCCCATCCAAGACCATCTAATATTTCCTTTCATTCTTCAAAGCTAGGTATATTATTTTTTCTAGTCAATAACTCTAAAACAATACTCGTCTTCTCATCAATTTCCAATTGAGACAACAATTTTTTTTTTTTCATCTCAAAACTTTTCTTTCAGTCGAAATTGAAGATTGAGATACAAAATTACTAAGACTTCCATCATTTTTGTCACCAACTACATCTTCAACTTCATTAGGTGTATTTATATCTATAGTAGTAGATACAAAACATACACCAGGACAGGGATAGGTACAACTTGTTGTAGTAGAACCTTCAAAAAGTTTTGTATACAAATATTGATAGGGTAGATGTGAAGTGTTCTTGATAAACATCAATACACCTCAAAAAAATTGTTAATATAAAAAAAACAATGAAAACTTACCAGTTCAAAGAGGAAAAAAAATGATGTTTGATTGAGAAAAGAGAGGAAGAAAGTTTGTAGTGAGAGAGAAATAAGCTGCACAAAGAGAAACAAAAGCGACGTGTGATTATTTTAGAGCGTATTAAACAAGTCTGGATGTATTAAGACTCTCCTACAAATCTGATTCGTTCAGATCTTTTCAGATCCATTAAGAGGCTTTCTTAAAAAAGAAACAAATGGACTTAATAGGCTTAATCTGAATGATTAATTGGGGTGTGAGAATTTGGGAAATCTCAAAAGAGTGGACTTTTGGTCATCTCAGGATCTGACCCTTCTATTTCATTTTTTGTTTGGGCATGGGGATGCTATGTTTAATTGGGGTGTCAGAATTTGAGAATTTCAAAAGAGTGAATGAGAAGAAGAAGAATGCATAAACGTTTTGTCTTTAAAAGCAACTTATATACTCGTATAACCTGATGCTAGATATCAAATATTAAAAAGGACAGTGCAAATTCATATCATGTTGCCGCTTGCCTTGTTTTAGAATGCTGAACAATTCTCTGTGCCTCTGCAATATTCTCGTTCTATGATGCGTCAGTAATATTTAAATATACCAATTTTAACAAGATTTGGTAGTTGGAAATGGTAAAAATATTTTTTTTGTTCAGGATATTACCATTGCTGAGTTTTTCAACATTTATGTTTTGCTTTGCAGCCTTTAAAACTCTTGGAAAGCTGATACTGGATGTGGGATTACTCTTGGCGTATCACTGTGATCGCTATGGTGCGTCTTTTGTGCTATGTTTGTACCATCTATTTTATTTCCATGGTTCTGATCTGGGTATTCAATTGCATTCCTACATACAGTCACATAGCCAACTTAAATCCAAAGCCCATTAATGATAAACAATTCCAAATTTAAATGGAAAATTCAAGTTCAAGATACCTTAAAAATTTCAATGTAGGTTGTACTACTCTAGAGGCCTCCAAGGAATTAGCTTGAGATCTCAACTCATCTATTGCTTTCTGTAGTTGACTGCAAATAATTGCAACAGGATCTTGACACTACTTATATCAAGACAACCAACATCAACAATTATTCGACCTTCCGTTGTAAAACCATAATCCAGTGGAAAATAATTGTGTATTGATAAGAAATATAAGCTGGGTTGAAGACATGATGTATTACGCGTTTCAGCAGTTAGGTTCTTGACTCCCAAAAATTAAAGACGCGGTTCTTTGCCATTTCTACTGGCCTCTATCACGAGAGAAATTATTTAAATTCCAAAAAATTTACAGTGGGATAAATTAAAAAGAAATTAGAATTTCAAAATTCAGAATTTTATTTTATTACAAAAGTAGTTAGGTATGTCCTCTTTCTTTTAGCAATGCTAAGTGGCCAATTGTGAGGCTGCCACTTGGCTTAATATGGAGGATTCTTTCCGTCTTTTTAATAATGTACAAATTTTATTGTTTTTTTTCTTTATTGATGTCAAAACCAGTTTCTTCACTTCCTGTCTTGCTTCGTACTGGTTCATGCACTGGCTTCTTTAAACAAAGTAATGGTAAAAGATGTTTGGTTTCCTTGACATGCTGTAAATGTGTCCTTAGTCTTTATTTTCACTTTGATTCCTCCTGCAACAGATATGAGGAACAGTTTTCTTGAGTTTCTCATTTGGAACCTCGACAAAATCATTATGGTTGTAATTGAGCTTTGTTAACAGAATTGCAATAGTCACCCTGATGGTCTAGATTTTGATATGTTTCTACTGTCAAACCGCTTTTCATTTTAAAAAAGAAACTGCTTTTGCTTCCTTATTTTTGTTATGCTTTCTTTTTGTATGAACATTACTGTAGCTTGAGGTGATGAGTATTAATCACATCAGTTTAGTCGCTCAATGCAAATAATGCAGCATCCAGAGAGATGGTGATGCTTGAGGGTGAAGGCCTTGAACAAACACTTGTTCATTCTAGATGTCATAAAGGTCGTCTGCTTTACTATTTTCCAGCTCAGCATAGGTAATGGTCTTTCCCTCTCTATGATTATTCTTTTGGGAAAAATAAGAGAAGGGAGGAATTGAGTGAAAAGCTCAACTTGATTATTTCCTCAAGTCATTCTAATACTCGCCCTCGCCCTCAAGTTGATGGATATCAGTCATGTGAGACATAATGGAGCCCTATTTATACACACTACATTACAATCATTTTCCACGTTTGATACTATATACCAATTCTATTCCTATTTCTATTCTAACACTCCCCCTCAAACTAGTGCATTCAAGCCATATGATTGGACTTGTTGCATATGTAATTAATATGAGAGACTTGGTGAAAATATCTGTAAGCTGATTACTTGATTTCACAAATATTGTAATAATATTTACGCGAAGTATCTTTTCTCTAACAAAGTGGCAGTCAATCTCAGTTTGCGTAGAACCTGCTGGCCACGCGACTAAAAACTGTGTATTTTTATGAACACTTTTATTAAAGTAACTTTTCATAAAAGTGCTTTTGAAAAAAACAATTTGTGTTTGACTAATTCATTTGAAAAGTGCTTTTTGATAAGCTGATTGTGTTTTACTAATCTTTTTTAAAAGTACTTTTGAGAGTCAAAAGTATGAAAATGGATAATTTTCAATGCACTTTTAATATTAAGATTATTTTAGAGAGAGAAATTATTTTAATTATCTATTATAAAAAAATTAATTAATTTTTATCTTTATTTAATAAAAAAAGTACATATTACAAATTTCCAACCAATATTGTACATAGATAAATCAAAGAAAATATTAAATATTGATATAATATTAACATGATGATTTAAATATAATTAAAAACATCAAGCCAAATAAATTAAAAAATCATTCCACAAATTAAAACATAAAATTAAATAAAGAATCTATTGTGTAAAAATGAAAATAAAATTCTTAAATGGAAACTTATGAGATATGCTCTAATTAACAAGGGATATATTAGTATATAAGTATAAATGATAGGGGTACTTTGATTTGAAAAAACAATTTTTTGATATTGCTTTTTTTAAGAAGCAGAAACTTTTAGCTTCTTCCCAACCTTAGAAAAACTGCTTCTGCTTCTATTTGAAAGCCGTTCTAATTACTGGTCAAACACTTTAATTTTTTCAAAAAAGTGCTTTTGGACTGTTAACCACCAGGCCAAATAGGCTCTTAGTCCTCATGAAATACCAAATTTGATGTGATATGAAGGACCGCTTGGTTATCACACATAGGTTCCATCTATTGATTTCTCCAAAAACTGTTGAATCCAAACTAGCTCATAGGTTGCTACAATTGTTGCTTGATATTTTTCACCTACATTAGATTGATCAACCACACTCTATATCTTACATTTATAGGACAACAAATTACCTCCTACTAAAACAAAATTTTCAGATGTAGAACGTCTATCAAAAGGTGATCTTGCCAATCAACGTCTGTTTATCCAATGATTCTCATGGCCTCAATCGTTGATCTTCATAGAGTGTTTATTTGTATCCCGTCATGAAAATGGATTAACTCAAATATGATAAGTTAAGAAGTTTCAGATACTTAGGGATCAGAGTAGAACCCTTTTAACTCTTGGATTACTAGAAAACAAGGGATTAGTTTCCTTTTTGATTTGATTTATTTCTCCTATAAATTGTGTACTCTTTGGATGAATAACACGTGTGGATTTGTTGTCTTGTAAATTTGCATACTATTCAGATGAATAAAACATACTCCTCCGATACCAAAATTTACAATCTTATTATTTCTAATATCTAGAACTGGTACTGATTCTGTTATGTAATGGTCTATATCTTGTTGAACATATGTCTACAACACTCATAAGCAACCTAAGGAAACAAAGATATATCAAGATACAGGGGAAATAATCAAGTTAAGACATCCCATACAATCCTGTCTGATTGTGAACACCCTAACATTCTTGTTTCCAGTAGTTGCTTTCATTTACTTCGATATTAGAAGGCAATATCAATGAGACAATAACATTGCAAAGTTGATCTTGACAAGAGGAAGTGTGTTTCATTTCAGATTTCAAAATATATTGGATTTTGTGCATATGATATACTGCTATTAGATGCAAGTAAAATTTTACTGTGCATTCTGAAGAAAGAATAGCTGCTTCTATAATGCTACCAGTAAAGGGGTACTAAGCTTTGAATTTCCTTAGATTTAGAAGACATATTCACGGATTAAAATAGACTGTTATCATCTATGTTTCTTAGACTCAGGTGTGGGTATCGGTGCAGATCTAGATATCTGATTCTTCATCACATAAACTTTAGTATTTGGGGGTATGGATTCCTGTGGGGATACGGGTGCTGAGCCTGAGATACAACCAATAAGTGTAAATTACGACATATATAGTATATATCTCGATTGATTAAAGTTATTGAACTAAAACTAATAAATTTACTTATTTATAAGCATATAATATTTTATGCACACGAGATCTCGCTAAATAGCAAAGCATTGTAATATTTTATATATGACATATAAACTCGAATATCAAACCAAATATCCAATCAATCTATACTTTTCGATCATAGACATGGTCAAAACACCTACAGTAAATTGACCAAATCTGGTGTGGATCTCACACCCACATCCATGTCGTGTCAACACAGGTGTGGCAGGGATTTTGAAGAGTCCTAGCCACATAGGTGATCATTGCAGCAGTGACTTTCTGTGTAGACAAGTGCACATCTAGTTACAAACTGACAGTTCCCAGGCGAGCAAAAGCTCAAGGCTGTCATTCACATTAGATTTTTGCTTTATGTCTTCAATGCTGCTTGAGTAGTCTACTGGAGTTAGTTTATTCATACAATAATATTTTATGGCCTTCTGTTGGCACACATAGTTTTTTTTAACTATAATGATTCTTGCAAAGGTTTAGAATAAGTAAACTCCAATAATATAAATGCAATAATCAAGGGATGATACATTGATTCAGAATATTTGTAGTCTTCAGCTAACGAAGTGTACAACTTTTTTGCAGCAGCCCCGCCCATGCTTCCATGTCATCATGGTGTGGATGGCATACAGATCACGGTTCTCTTACGGGTACTTAATTTTTTGAAATCCGCTTTTAGTAAATTTCTTGAATTGTAGGTACATGTAGCAAGATGGTATTACAACTGCATTACAACTCAATCAGGAAGCTGAATAATGTAAAAAACTTAATTAATGTTTAAAACTTGGTAAATGATTTACAGTCACCACTTCACATACCATCTAATCAAATGGTATTCCTCTAGGAACTCCAACTGCAAATTTTATCTGCCTGTTATTAGTACTAGTTTGACATTAAGACAATTAGCTGGTCATTAGTAGTGAAAGTTAAGCCTTTAACGATTTTAATAAGTTAGTGTCAAGCTGCTTCATCTCTGAAACATTAGCCTAGAGAACCATGGATAGTGATTGGTATCGTTGATCATGCCGTATTATCTGATTTTGTTGAGTATTTGTCTGTTTGATTCTGTGTTTTTAGGTATATGGGTAATTACCAATCAGTTGGTGATCTTGTAACTGTAAAAGACAGGTTTGTAGTGATGATAAAACCTCCATTTTTCCAGTATATATGTTGTCATTTAGTATGTTGGTGGGGTCAATGGAGGGATTTATGTGGAGAATGGAAGATAAGTCCAAGGTAACAGGGGTCTGCTATTTGTAGATCTAGCTCCATATTCTTTCCTAAACGAAAATGTTAATTGAAAAATATCTGGTTTCTTTGCCTGCACAGATGCAGCTTCACCCTTCAATCGAGTTTTTGTATTGCCATTTACATCGTCAAACCATTTTGCATGAATATAAAGATCTTTGATGACATTGTAACTTAGGTGGATATTTTTAATGTTAGTCTTATTTTCTTTTCTGGGATATTTACTTGTTCATTGCCCTATCTCCTGCTTTAGCTGATTACTGGTTGATTTCAACTTGTAGGTCTTACTTGTGGCATGTTTACTAGAGATGCTGTAGAGATACATAGCCCTGATAGTGATGCTGGCCTTTACATAAAAACACGAACTGGTCAAATAGTCAAGGTATATTCTTTCTACTCATTACATGCTAAAGCAAAAGGATAGTTTAGAACTATATAGGTCCTTGATAAGTTGTTCCTGATTTCTTATTCAACTACTCTTTTCATTACGCCTTGTCATTAAAGATTATTGCCTGTATTGCACATTTTAGCTGATCCAGTACAATATAAAATCTTCTTCTGATGATTAAGAAGTCATTTTCATCTAGCCATATTTAAAATGATCTAGTTTGGCCCCCAAGGCCTAGCTCAAGTGGCAAAAGGTGGAGGATTTGTGGCTTAGGTCGCAGGTTCAAGCCCCACACCATGCAAAGCGAAGCCTGGTATTTAAGTGGAGAAGGGTAGAGGGGCGGGCCCATTAACCACCGAGTTTAGAAGGCTGTGATTGGTCCAAAGGGCGGGTCACAGACGGATTTCTCGGTTATCAAAAAAAAAAATGATCTAGTTTGTAGAAAGAGGTGATAAGAATCGAGTTAGGATTCAAGAATTGAATAAATTGCTGCACGTAAATCAACAACAACATACATAGTAATGAAAATGTGATGTTACATGTATCCCGTAGAATTAGTCGAGGTGTGCGAAAGCTGGCCTAGACACCAGTCATCAAAAAGAGAAAACAACATACACAGTGTACACACATGTTAACCCTACCCTATGTGAGGTAAAAAGGTTGTTTTTGATAGTCCCTCAGCTCAAGGAAAGCATTTAAACAAGTTTGAGAAAAATACAAGAGTGCAAGAAGTTCTAATGAAAATACTAAGAAAGGAAACATATTAGATAACCAAAGAAAAAGAAACAACAACAGTAAAAGAAGAACTATAAAAGCAACATATCAGTGTGATTTCATAAGTGGGGTTTGGGGAGGGTGGGGTGCACGCAGGCCTTACCCCTACCTTGTGTGAGGTAGGAGGATGTTTCCATTTTCCAATAGATCCCCGACTTAAGAAAAAGTATTCTCGAAAACATGTTTGACAATTACAAGAGTAAAAGTTATAGTGAATGTTTGATAAAAAAGTATTGACAACGAAAATAGTAAAGATAACCCAAGTAAAAGAAACAACATTACAAATACAGTTGAAGAAAAAAATAATAATAGAAAATAATATTGATACAAATAAGAAGAGGGAGCAGAAAAGGTGCTCTAAGCTAGAACCATGTTCTCCAACAGGAGAGAGAAATGACTCGACTACCTACTAACCCTCTACCCTAATCCTTAACCTTCGTGCTTTCCTATCTTTAAGGTCATGTCCTTGGTGAGCTGAAAATGTGTCACATCATGTCTAATCACCTCTCCCCAATTCTTCCTCAGTCTACTTCTACCTTTCCTTAGACCTATCACTACCAACCGCTCGCACCTCCTTATCAGGGCATTTGTGCTCCTCTTTACATGCCCGAACCATCTCAGCCTCACTTTTCGTATCTTGTCCACTATTGAGGCCACTCCCCACCTTGTCCTATGTATCTTCATTCCTAATCTTATCCCTCCTAGTGTGTCCACACATCCATCTAAGCATCCTCATATCTACTACATTTCATTCTTCTGAACGTGTGAATTTTTGACTAGCCAACACTCTTCCCCCTATATAACAATGTTGGTATAACAACTACTCTATAGAAATTATCTTCTAATTCTTGTGGCACATTTTTATCACACAAGACACTAGATGCGAGCCTCCATTTTATCCACCTTGCTCCACTATGGTGTGTGACATCATCGTCGATCTTTCCATTTCCTTGATTATTGACCCAAGATACTTGAAGCTTCCTGTCATGGTGATGACCCGTGCATTAACCCTTACTTCCACATTCGCTTCATATGATGCATCATCGAACTTGTACTTCATGTACTCAGTCTTACTCCTGCTCAACCTGAAACCTTTCGACTCTTAGGTCTGTTTTCAAACCTCCCGTCTATCATTAACTCCTTCATGTGTTGTCAATCAATAGTATGTCATTTGTACATAATATACAATTGTATCAATTATAGGGTCAACTCTCTCTGGTTTAACTCCACGCAACAGTCACACAACTATGACTCAACCCACTTTCTTTTTCCCTCAATCTAGTTTAGCACTTAGATTAGCCTAGCATAAGAAATTACAACACAAGGCACATACAGGAATCACTTCCCAATTTTGTATTTAACTCGTGCCACAAAGAAGCACACAAACACTCAGCCTTACAAAATTCATCCACAAGCCAAATCTGGTATGTGACAATAAATAGGTGACAACACCTTGTCACATGCCATACACATGTCTTATCCTATGTAGTTGACATCCCCCTACTGGTAGGCCTATTTGAATTCAAAATACAAGTCTTATTAATCGTGCTGACAATGCCACAAACAACTAGAAACTATGTAACTGCCCAATTGCGACGCATGTGCGCAGTACATGTAGGCAATCTTCAAATTTGGTGCCAAAAGCCCACCTAACATGCAACTTTGCGCCTTATCCACATGCCTGTGTTGTGTGCAGGTTCTTTCCCACACATCTTGCCATTGGTGCCCAATCTTCTTAGTCGTCTGCCTTGCCTCGCTCATAGTCCACAAACTTGTCTTAGCCACAATCATGCCACAATCATAGTTTTGCTTTTCTTTAGCTTGTCCATCCCTTGTCATGCCTTGACGGCACCTTCCCTTGCATGCCTTAGCCACTCCACTGCCAAGGTCTTGCCTTAAGTAAATTTGATCTTAACCAAAGTAATTGGGTCATGGCTAGGTCCATCATGTAAATCCCTAGCCAAGCCTGAGCCATCCGAACTATCAACCTGAGGGTCTAATAGTATTTTCCCTTGAATATGTCGTGTCAATTCATCCATCACCACCAACAACATACCTTGAAGAATAAGAGGCTATGTGATTGCAAAATACTACTACTAGGTGTGTTCACGGGTCGGTTATTGGTCAAAATCAAAACCAAACCAATTTAATTGGTTTTTAAATTATCAAAACCAAACCAAATATAATATACATTTATTAGTTTGATTATTATTGGTTTCGGTTCGGTTTGGTTTGACTATTCGGTTATTAACCATACACAAATTTTAAAAAATTCATTCAAAACGAAAAATAGTTAGAACGACTAACATTACAGAACTTTCGATCACTAAATTTACTGTGAATAAAACTTAAAAAATTCATCATTTTGGCCTAGAAGGAAGAGACAATGACATTCTTAGTCCCACAAAAAATTATCATAGACACTCATATATGAACCTAATAAGATAAATGTTCTCGTCTTGGACCTTTTTGCTTTCATAAATAAATTAAGTAAATTTTGATGAAAACATGTAGTATAAGATATTTAAAATTGTTTATAAAATAATATATTATGCTTGTATAATAATAATAATAATATATATATATATAACTAGTTTTGATGCACGTGCATTGCACGTGAATATCAAACCATGTACTACATTATTTTTAAAAATAATGTCAATATCATTAAATTAAAAAAAATAAACAATTATAAATGAAATGATAAACTATAAGTTCCTATGAATAGTGGATGCAAACTTTCTTTTGATTACTACTGAAAGTTGTCAAATGAACATCCGAAAAACACCTATAACTATTTATAATATAAAGTTAGATATAGATAAGCTGATCTGACACTTCTCTATGACCTCCACCAATTAAATTTATGTTTTTCCATTTTTTAATTTTTTTTCTCATTTTAAAACTTATTGTAATTATGTAAAAATAAAAGTCACTCTTAAAATATCTTAGTTACACCTCTTAAATATACTGTTTTCTCCCTCTCCTATAGTGCAATACTTAGTTATTATTGTATTGTTTGAGTTCTTACTTTTAATATAATATAATATAAATAAATATTGATATAAAATATAGAAGATATACTAAATTGAATGTTTTTAGTTTGAGTATGATATCAATTTAACATTCATGTTAGAGAGTGTTCATATTCCATTGAACTTTGAGATTCTCAATGTCTCTAAATCACACTTGAGTTTTTAAGAAGAGAAGAATAGAGAACATAAAAAATTGTAGTTTAAAAATGTGATGGGACTCCTCCATTCAAAGTTAACAAAACAAAGGCTAGTATGAGCATGTGCTTATTGTGCCTTATCATAAAAGTCACAACCCTTATGAAAAGTCACAACCCCTCGGAAAGGTCACAACTCATCGGAAAAGTGACAACCCCTCGGAAAGGTCACAACTCATCAGAAAAGTCTCAACTCTTTAGAAAAGCCGTAAGCATTCAATGTGAAGAGGCCTTCTTTTAATATACTATAATATAAATAAATATAATATAAAATATAGAAGATATACTAAATTAGGTGTTTTAAGAAGAAGAAGAACAAAAGAAAATTTTAAAAAATTGTAGTTTAAAAATGTGAGGAAACCCCTCTTTGTTGGCAACAAAGGGTAGTGTATGAAAAAATGCTCGTTATGTCTTATAAAAAAAAGTCGGAATCCTTAAAAAGGTCACAACTCATCGGAAAAGTCGTAACTTTTTGGAAGAGTCACAACCCTTCAGAAAAGTCAAAAATCTTCAAAAAAGTCACAACCCTTCAAAAATGTCACAACTAATCGGAATAGTTATAACTCTTTGGCAATGTCACAACCTTCAATGTGAAAAGGTGTTTGCTTTCAATATAATAAAAATAAATAATTATAATTAATATTATATATTACTATAAGTGGGAACAAAAAAGTTAAAAGTTGAATTACGGTTTTACCCCTACTATAAATTAAAATGTTATAAAGCGTTTAACTATTTAATTTAAACATTAAGTTATTTCATTTTAATTATCATGTTAATGACTTCCTTAGATTAATTCATAATTAAAATATCTAATTTAATAATACTTATCATGTATAATCTATATGTCTATAATAAGAATTTAATAATCATATATCATATCATCATCATCTCATATTATACTAATAGTGAAAAGAATGTGAGGCAAAAGTTAGATTACCATTTTTTCCCTATATCAAATACAAATACTATTAATCATCTAATACATCGTTAATTAAATATTAAATAGTAAAATTTAACTACTACAAGGGAGAGTTACACATTAAGCCAATATCAAATTTATCAAATTCTTTCGGATACAATTTATTCATGTTGTATGGTGAATTAATATTAAATTGTTATAAGTAATTATTATCAAGAAGACAAAAAAGACTCTTAATTATATTGTTCAATGAATACAGGTGAAGACCAAAGGTTACATAATTAAGTAGGAAACTGATGGACCTCTTTAATTCTTTTTCCTTTCATATCCCATCACCTAAGGTTTTCCTATTTAAAGTCACCTAGAAAGGGAAATGAATTTATAAATCTCTTATCTGATCTTCTTACTAAAGTATGTTAATGTCAATTCTCTCTTATAAATTAAGATCCATTTTCTTATCTTTGGTAATCATTTCTTTCTTCTTTTTTGATTTCCTTTCTGGTCATAGTCATAGACCGCAGAAGAAGAGTTGTCATCGATCTTTGTAAAACTGTTAAGGGCAAGAACATTATTGTTGTATTTGGAATGAAGACGTTATGATTGATTGATTGATTAATTGTAAAAAATGTTTGGAAGAAAATAATACTTTTTTTTAATCATGTATGAATTACAAAAAAATAATGAATTATTTGTACTATTTTATGTTAAGTGCTTATAGTGATGACCATTTGTCAGTGAATTTTGTATTAGTTTTAAATGTTCCTTTATAATGTATTCTTTTTTTTATTCCTTTTTAGTTAAATATGTTCTCTGCTTATATAAAGAAATTTGTGTCTAGATTACAATTAAATAGATATTACTTATTTAGATTTTATATAATTATTGGCGTGGAACATGTACAATATTATATTTCTTATTTCCAAATGAAATTAAAAATTATCTCAATGAAAGATTAGATATTTTATTATATGCCAGATCATTTGTGTTTTACATGGATAATATGAAATATTTGACAGATATATTGAATGACTATACATGCATTTATTATTAGTTCATTATCTCATGAATTAGTATATTGCCTCTTAAATTAATAATAAAGAGATCTTAAAGTATAAAGTTCATTATCAATGATCCATATAAAATTAGATAACTATTTTAATTTTCAAATGAACAAACACTCTTACTCTAACAATATCTGTGTAACACTAATTGGTAAAAAATCTTCCTATATCCACCATCATGTATACTTTTTACTGCGACATAAATAAAAAATAACAGTTACAAGTCAAACATATAATAAGATGTCTAAGGACTTATGTGGAGCACAATTGTCATATACTATAAGTTTATCGTAATGGGTACACTTGGCTATACGCGCCACACGCGTACCCAGAAACTAGTAATACAATATATATTATAGAAGATATACTAAATTGTTTTAAGTTTGGGGGGGGGGGGGGGGAGCATTATAATAATTTAACATTTAAGTTAGGTAGTTTATACTTTTAAGGTAGTATATATA